>BHFT01049430.1:0-29164 GCA_004320025.1 Laticauda laticaudata | reverse complement strand
ATCTTTTGCCTTGCGAGTTTAAATAAAATAGTTGTTGTTTGGAACCCGGTCTCACGCGCTTCTTTCCGGATGGAACATTTAAGGCCTCAGACTGCTGGACCTAGAACAGGAGAAGAATATGATCCTACTCCATTTCTCCTAGAAATGAATTAAAAGATTTGTGAGAAGTATAATGGAGTATAATGTTTAGCCTTACACCATATATGTTAATGCCTCCATTTGTCCTACCCATCAAGGCCATTCTTTTCTGACTGAACTGATCATATTTTCCTTGCAGAAATTCCAAGGATAAGACACTCTAACAGGTCACAAAAAAAGCTCTCTGATGTGATACAGAACAAAAAATCTTGCAAGCACTTTGGAGGGGTCAAGAATGTTTTTTTTTATTCCTAATATATAGATTTCTGATTTCTATTCTTATCCATAAAATGACAGTATTGTAAAATGTGGCTTGAAAAACTGTATTGTTGAAGATCTTTTCGAAATACTTGTACTTTCTCCTGGCTGAGATACAATTATTGTAAATTGGAAAACTAATGCTGGCAAAAGGTTACAAGTGAGACACAGCTCAAATCAGAACCTGAATTTGTGCCTCACAGCATCTGTTTCCAAAGATAGGAGCACATTTGATGTACACACCAAAATCTAGATACTTTATTTGTTATATAAAATTATATATTTACATATCAATTTATGTTCTGTATTTTCATCACTACAAATTACAGTGGTTCCTTTGTTTCATCTCTGATTACATTGCATTTCATTTCTTTATTTCAGTTGATTAAATTACATCACATTTCTTTGATTTGATTTGATTTCAGATTTATAATTTCATTTGTTGCTGTCCAAAACAGATCCAAATGGGTAGACCAATGATAAGACTTTTTTGAACTGCTTTTTGAAAGAATTAGAACTAATAATTCTCCAGTAACAAAACACAAGTACTATTTGTGTTTCCCATCCTTGGTACTTTCCAGATCTACCATTAAAATAAAGAATCAGTCCAGTACATTTGGATCTATTGTAGTGTTGTAAGTCTGCCAATTAGTTTGTGGCTCAATTCCTTCTTCAAAACAGAAGCTCATGCCTGACCAGAACTTATGTGGCTACATAATCAACTTTATTGCACAAATATGGTTAGTGTGTAACTCCTGGGTAAGCTATTGAGACTGTGTGCTTTACCTGTATATTATTATTTTCTAAGAATTAGTTGGGAAAGAAGATTAAGCAAGATTCAAATTCTTAGAATAAGATTTTGAATCTTGCTTAATCTTCTGTCCCATTTAATACTATGATAATGGTGATGATGATGATGATAATAACAGCAACAACAATAAAATTAATCCACTAATCATTGTGTAAAAAATATGCCCTACCTGTGTCCGAAAAATCATGGGAAGTCACGGGAAATCATGGGAATCACAGTGAAAAAGTTGTCGAAAATGAGAAGGTGAAGATCTTGTGGGACTTTCAAATACAGACGGATTTCAATTTGGAACACAACACACCAGATATTATGATTGTTGAGGGCCGAAGCATACAATTTTTTGATATTGCTGCAAAAAAACTGCCAGTCAGAACATTGCATATTTTAAGAAGATACTTGGTTGATACCTAGGACACTGGCAGCAACTCATATCAACCATTAGCACCAATTATTGGTATTTGTGATACATTTTTAAATGTTCAGTTGACTGAGTTTCATGTTTAATGAATAAAAGAGATCATCATCATCATATCATATATCAAGATCGCTGTACCAGGAGAGATGCCAGAATCAAAGAAAAAAAACTGGAAAAAAACATGAAATATCGCAACCTGGCCATCAAAACTGTGCAATTATGGATGAAACATGTAACAGTGATATCCATTGTAATCGGGGCACTAGATACCATGTCCAAGAATTTTACAAAATACACCAAGAAATTGCAGCTTCCTGCAATAACACCAGCAGTATTGCAAAAATCTGCGCTACTCAGAACATTGTACATTTTAAGAAGATACTGGTTTGGCAGCGAGAGTTCTGGTAGCAACCCGTATCAACCATCAGTGCCAGTCAATGATATTTGTGATATATTTTTAAATGTTCATTTGCCTGAGTTTCATGTTTCATGAATATAATGATAATTATATACAGGTAAAACACACACTACTAGTAGTTCATCAGAAGTGACATGGTTACACACTGATTATGTTTGTGTTATAAAATTGAATATGTATCAATTGCTTTTCCAGGAAAAAGTACGATCATCAGCTATTAGAAAATGACTGCTATTGTCCCAAAGGTATAGCGATCATTTTCAGTGTCTTTCCAATCACTTTATGCTACTACAGAAAGCATGAGGGACTGGCTTTTCTATATCTTTCCCTTATTATAGCTGAGGTATAAGCCAAAAAGTAAAACTGGAAAGAAGACTGAGGGTTTAAAGACTGACTATTTAGGACAATCACATTTTCACAGTAGCATATAATTTTCTCGTTATTCTGGGGCCCAGGCAAGAGATTTAATTTTCTGTTAATCTCATTTCTGTTCATATGACATAGCTGATATCTATTACCTTGCTTTGACCCAATTATATATGTCATACAAAAAGAACACAACGTTATATATGAAAAGAATTATAGGCTTGATGTTATCCAAAGTATTTCATAATATGGTTTATATAACTATTTTTTTTAACAATACTGTATAATTAATCTTTAGCCTTTTGCTTACTTTTAGGCTTCCCTTCTTACAATAATGCATCACAATGCAGATATTTGGAACTTCTGGACATATTCCATAGAAGACCACCAGATTTTCATGTCTCAATTCTCTCATCTGAAATAAATAAAGCTTGATTAGTGCTTATCAATTATTTATTTCTTCTCCACAGCTTGTATCTATATCAACCTCTACAGGAAGTCAATCAATCTTGATAAGACATATGTTTTTGGTTCTGAATGGGATTGTGTTTCTTGAAGGACGAGATTCACAGCATTGTTTACCAAGAACACTTACTAAATAAGGCCTTACCAAGGATACTTACCAAGTAAGACACCTTTCAATATATCAGCTTATCAGTGGTCTTATTAATGTTTTAAAAAAAGTTGTCACTGACATTGTAAAATAATTTTTATCCATTGCAATGGAGAAAATGTGCATTTTAATTGTTTTTTTCCACCAGAGAAGAAAATAATTTGGATATGAAAATTTAAAAGTTTAAGAAATTATTGTAACTGTGGATAACTGGGCTGAGCAATAGAAGAAGTTAATAAAGGAAATCTTGCTAGCAGAATGCTCCCTTCCCAAGCTGAACTGAAGTCATTTGAGTAAGAGAAGAAGATAATAACGCAGACAAGTTACTAATGAAGTCATGTAATGTTGTCATTCTTTCTTTCAAATATCACAAAAGTGCCTAGCACCTCTAATAAATCAAGGTGTAGTATTTAATTTGGTATGACTTCATTAAAACCATTCATGTTTTAGAAATAATTTGAAAACTAAATTATAGAACAGTGACCTAGATACTAACATTTAATTGTAGAAGCAAGTTGGATATTACTAACTCAGGTTATTAACCTAGGTTCAAGTTTGAAATTCAACTGTAGAAATGAAGATTTTAAAAAGACACAGATTTTCAACAGAGTTTTTTTAAAAAAACTGATTAAATAGATATACCATTTGAATCTCTTGAAGAACTGATGATTTCCAAACCAAGGCATCTGTTTGGTTATCAATGACTTTGACAGCAACAAGAATACCCTGAAACAAAACCCCAAATGGTCAAACAAAAGGTTAAAAGAAGAAAAAAAGTTTGCTTTAACATAAAAAACCATTTTGCAATAGTGGTCCATTGTCTTGGAACTGAAAGTTCAGTTCCAGAGGGCTGATGGACAAGTAAAAGTTCTTACTTAGTGGAGTGCGTAATAGATATCTACTCTATTAGCTTCTTTTCAACATCTATATGAAGCTACTAGGGGAGTCCTGTGTTGGCACAAACAATATGCTGCTGCTGCACTAGACATCTCATTTCCAGGCTGAACAGGTGATGTTATAGAAGTGCTCACCCAATGCCTGGTGGCCTTCATGATCTGGATGGGGAAGAACAGGTTGACTTAATCCCTGCAAGACAAAATTATTTGGATTTGAGGGCCCAACAGTTTTAGGGACATTATATCTTTAAGTAGCGAAGGGGTTTTATTTGGCAGTTTTTGCACTATTACATCTAGATTTCTAAATGCATCAAACTTTCCTGGACAAGAGGCCCTGCTCAATCTCTTGGTTGGATTTACTGCAATCCGCTCTATGATGCTAAGTGCACAGTTGATTATCTTGATATGCTTAGGTCACCCTACTACTTCAGGAGCTGTATCTGTTGCCAATTGCCTTCTGTATGTGATTTGAATTATGGTGATTACCCTGAAGGTAATCCAGACCTGCTGAGGGGTGTACCTTTTCCTGTATTCTGTTGGTGGCTCCACCCAGTAAAAATTGAATCAATTTCACCCCTCCTAGGCATCAGGAATACATTTTTGTTTCATCTTGCACTGAAGCAATGTCTTCCCCAATAAGAAAATCAAGGCCGTGAACTGTATTAATGGTTGGTTTTAATTTTCTTTTTGTATTTATATGTGTATGGGGTTTGGTGAAGTAGTTTATCTGTTTATATCATTAGCCACCTAGAGTCTATGGGCATCAAAATAAATAAATAAATAAATAAAATAAAATAAACCAAAAAAAATGCTTAGATATTTAATTTTGAAATGCATTCTAGTTACCTATTTGACATATCTTTAGTTTGAAATTGCTCAATGTATGACAAGCTGTTTAATGAATATTTAAAACTATGACCAACCCCCACCCTCAAAGCTACTATTGGCCCCATTCAAAATGTTGATAGCAGCAACATGCCTGCAGTTATTTGTCCTTACAAACCTCCCTCATGGTCCTGCAGTGCCCTTCTGCCTTTCTCCTCTCCTACCCCACTGGAAGCCTGCATGGCCCACATTTATCTTCTGCAGCTCTCCAGACCTCATTTTATGGAAGGAGGGCAGGTTTTGTGATCCAAATGCAGCTGCCATTTTGTCTCCACCCACAAAATGCAGACAAAATGGTGGTCACCGGACAAACTGCTTCATTTTACTGCCTTAAAGAGGTCTCAACAGTGCTTGTAAAAGTTTCTGGAGCATTGTGCAGATCTTATTAATTAGCAAAATAAAGCCGTTGTTTCCTGTCATACAGCAATGACTCAAATGCAGCTGCCATTTTGCTGACAGATCAAAAAGGCTTTGTAAATAATAGAAATACTATTAAACAGAATAGAAATTAAAACGATACACTCTTATTTCATTATTTATTTAATAAATTTGTATTGCCATCTATTTGCCAACTACATAATGTGTCTACTGTAGTTGGAATATCTATAAACATACCTGATACAATCCTACTGTAGTGAAAAAATCTTCTTTTCCTTGCTTGTCTTTCACTGAAGAATAATTACTGCTGGAGATAAACAATTGAGCCCCAATATTTTCTATTTCTTCAGGTTCTGATACGCTTGCTTGAGGAGGATCATATTTTTCCTTTCAAAGTGAATGTAAAATATTATATTAGGGGATCCTGATGTCAAATAAATCTTCCATTAGCATCAAAAAGTTACTCTTCTAGACAATAACAAGGGATTTGTGATCACATGAAAAAAAACTAATCCATCCTATCAAGATAAACAATATTGATTTTGGAATCCCCCAAACAATGTTATTGGGTTTTCCATCCAATGATATACTAAACTTTGGTTTTTTGCTATATCTTTGAACTAGAAAAGATTACCACTGTTTTCTCTAGATATCTTTCCTTCCAATGCATTTAATAGATGGTATCAGTAAGAATAATTAGAATAGACTTCATGTTTCTGTTTCAGATTTAGTTTAATATGTGCTAATTTTCCATTACTTTGTGTCCAATAGTTGGGTTGTACAATTATAACAAGTATGACTTCCCTACCATTCATCATTATGGCATGTGATGGTTTACCTTATTATCATTAAGAAAAATGATGTCCTCATAGTTAATTCTCCATCCAACATCACTTATTTGCTTTTGAAAGTTGCCTTTATAAATCTTCATAAATATTGTCACACCTATAGTCCCTAATATGGTTATTGTCAGGAGAATGATCATAACAATCAGAGCTATACCTTCTAATGAAAAAAAAAAGTACCGGTCATTATGGAATAGGCAGAATGAGCTCAATCTCAGTGAAGCATGCCATCAGATACAAAAATTGGGAACTATATTTTAGAAATCACAGGACAACAAATCTATGAAACAATTCTTCCTGGTTGTAAACATAGAATTTAGAATCTAGAATTTATCAAAGCAATGAGAATTATGGATGAAACTTTTCTATATTGGTTAGGAATAGCTAAAATAATTATTAGAGAACTTTAGAAGAATGAAATTGATTGTAGCAACAATATCTCATGTTAGTCAGCATTTTCCAGATGTTATCAGGTCCTGGGTCCTCCGAGCTTCAATTAGTATAGCCAATTGCCATAATTCAACATTATTTGATGCTATCCCTAATTAGATGCAATTTAATTTTTAATATTAGCCACCTTTCTTTTTTAAAAGGATAGAAATTTAATTCAGTGGTCTGATCTACAATAAGATTTAGAATAAGATTCAGATACATACTATAAGATGCAAGTAAACATCACACTCACTGGTAGCTTGAATTTTACAGTGCTCATTGTGAAATCCACAAATTGGTTTGTCTTTAGGTATTTCTCTGTTTGACCAACCAATATAGTTAATTTCTTCAGTGGGACTGAACATAATAAGATGAGATAAAGATTAACATTAAAGGTGAGTTATAATTTTATCAAAATACCTTATTTTTATTATTTTATTATTTACTGTAAATCTATCAATATTGTCGTGAATCAATCTGTACTTTGAAAAGTAATTTATTTGTATATTATATTATCTTTTTTGTCACAATATTTTTTGTATGTTTAATAAAATGTGTTTGTATCATAATTCAAATAGAATGGGATTCATCAGCATACTGGTGACATTATGTTCCGGTAAATGCCCAAGTGATTTCAAAACATATGGAATACAGAAGAAAGAAATGGAGAGGGATAGGGCGGAGTGGGGGGGGGGGCAGACNGTGGGGGGGGGGGCAGACAGAGAGAGACAGAGATCTAGTGATTAAGGTACGAGGTTAGAAATTTGGGCCAGATACTCTCTCTCAATCCAACTTACCTATCCAACCAGTTTGGATGAGAGTCATTTAATACTTGGAGAGCACCAGAAAATAATTGGGCACAGATTGGACTGGACCAGCAGGTTCTGATTCAGCAGGTTCTGACCAGTTCTAGAGAACTGGTAGCTGAAATTTTGAGTAGTTTGGAGAACCTGTAGCAGAAATTTTGAGTAGTTTGGAATTCTACATCTGACTGCCCCCACCCCCATCTATTCTTTGCCTCCCGAATCCTAGCTTTTTTTGCCCTGCATAGGAGAATGGAACTGGAAAGCAGGTTAGTGGGGTGGGGAGAGAATGGGATTTTACAGTATCCTTCCCCTGCTACTCCCACCAAGCCACACCCACCAAGCCACACCACACCCACCAAGCCACATCCATAGAACCAGTAGCAAAAACATTTGAATCCCACACTGGACTGGATAGTTGAAAAAAATGTCTCAGAAATGCAATGTCAAGCAACTTTCTTATTATTACCAAGAAAACTATATGAACATGTTCATGAGGATATATTCATGAGCTCAGTTTGAAAGAGACTTGAATAGATTCCGTACACATGAACTCATGAAAAAGTAATCCATGAAAAGCAAGGGTCAGATTGCTCTAACTATAAAAAGAACTATGCTTCTGACTGAAGTTTGCCTAAATTCATGCTCCATAAAATAAAAACAATATAAACTATATATTGTACTTGACAAACTAAATCTTTATTTATAATATTTTCATGCTATGAGAAAGATTATATTAGAGTAATTATGAAAGATGTACAGGCAGTAATACCTTAATGTTCTTCTGTAAGTATCAAAATTAAGAACAGGAATGAAGTTAGTAGAATTTCCAGATTCTTGAAGATCATACACAGAATAATCCATTTTTCTTTCACCCAGTTCATCAATGTGCACAGGACCAGTGATACCTAAATAAAAAGACATTCAAAACACAGGTGCTTAAACATTTCTTATATACTCTATTTTTCTTGGGGCTTTTCTTCTGAATCTTCAAACTCTGCAGAGATTTCCAATAATAGTATTAATCAATGGGAGTAATCAAAAAAATGAATTGCTTTATTACTTCTGCATTTAAAAACAGTCTGATTACAAACAGCATGTTAATAATGAGAAAAAAAATATTTCCAGATCAGATCCTTCCCATTTTGCCTTTGGTTCTGCTCACATTTGATATTCAATACCTCAATTGGGCAATATGGCTATAAAAATATTCCCATTCTTGTTTGTATGGAGATCCCTTAGAAATAATTCTACAGATATAATCTTCACATGACACAGTGACCATGATATGCTTACATCAAGTTTACTCAGCCTACTTTCTGGGTTTGCATGAGAAACATAAACTAATCACATAGATTAATTTAGACACCATCCCAGCTTCTTTGTATTTTTGTGTTTGGGGTAACCATAGCCAAAGTTGTTGTTGTATGATTGGACCTGTCAACTTACAATGACTGTAATCTTAACTCACAAGCTTACCATACAGAGGGGTTTTATTGTAGCCTTTTAAAGTGTTGATTAATGCCCTTCCATCAAGGAAATCTTTTTTATTTTCTGACATTTCTTTTACAGTTGATGCATAAAGCAAAACAGCATCATGAAGATATGCAGCATAAGAATTTAACTGAAAAAAGATACAATATATGAAACAGTTTGGAGTTCTGGGGTAAAAGAGGTGCATACCCCCCTTAAAATTGTCTGATTACAAATTAGACTGGAGATCAGGGTTTCTGCTTCTTTAATAGTATGGTAGAAGATAGATTTTTAACATTAACCTTGCCTTGATTTGCAAAAACCATACTATTGCAGTTTATTCCAAAATCTATTGCCAGCTTTAGATATATATCCCAATTTACAATTCCCAAAATAGCAAATTTATTGGTTTGGTTGACCCAACAGAATAATTTTGCTAAAAAAATGCAAGTGGCTAAGATGATGGGATACATTAGTTAACTGACATTGCTTAACATGTCATTCTAACATAGTCAGAATCACTGCTCTTGTTTTAAAACTGGTGAAGAGTAAGGAAAGAACAACAGCTACCATGTTGTTACTTACAAAGAATATTGAATTTGTATCATTTTTCTACTCTATTTCACCAGAGCATGATTTTAAATTTCACAAAATCCTTAGTTCAGCATCTTCCAACTTGGTTCCCATTAAGTTTAGGGGCAATTCAAGCCTAAATTGCTACAAGAGGTGTGAGAAGTTGAAGAGCAAACAACTAGAAACCATCAGATTAGAGATGAATTAGATCGGGGTGGACTGGATGTGTCATGGGCTGGCCACGTCACCCCAGGTTGACCCAAGGGGGGGAAGTCGCAATACATCATGTGATGATGCAGTGACGATACCAGTTTGATGCCCCTGAATTAGATGATTAATAGTTAAATATTGGGTATGTAACAGATTTGGTAGCATTGGCACCAAATCAAATCATGGGAATGACCAAAAAAATTTCCTTTAAGCTATATTTTTAATAAGGACATGTTTCATTAATATAGTAAATATAACCTCTTCTTGTAAAGAAAATAAATTATATGAAGACTGCTTTTCCTTTAGCTTGTCATGGAGCTCCTTCATGAAATCAGAGTCGTTCCTATACTCCCTGTAAGACCTTAGAGCTATTAAAAAAACAGACTGATAAGCATCTAAAATGCTGATGTTTTTATGATTCCAAGTCTCTTCCAAAAAGTAGGCCTGGAAGACAAGAGAGATAAATTATCAGTTCTAGTAATTAATATGCATAATTCAGTTGATGTATCTTCCACACACACACACATTAAATGGTAATATAAAAATACCAAATACACAGAGAAGTGTGATAAAGAGATCCTGAGGGAATAAGAATTCTGGTTTGTATTATGTATGTACAAAACAATTAGCTTTTATAAATATACACACGCACACACACACACACACACACATATATATTCAATCTTATTTCTCCAGGGGTAAAGATTTAACAGTTTCTATTCCTAAAACCTGCAAAAGGGGACAATTATTCAATGGAAAAAGCCTAATGTGATTAATGTTTAGTCACAATATCATGAATGGGGGATAATATGAAGTCTCCAAAAGATCAGTGCAGCTTCATAAATTACAAATAATAATAACATGGTGAATAATTGTAACAATCAAGTGAAGTTAAGAACTTTTAAAATTCCTATTCTATTATCTAATTCTATTCATTTATGTATTTAAAACATTTATGTAGCCGCCCATCTTCTAACCAATTCTGAGCGGCTCTCAACCAAAAGTTAAAATAGCCTATAAATCATATTAAAACTATAAAATAAAAAAATATTAAAACATTAAAAACAATCAAGACCCGAAATCAAATCAAACTTTTAATGTGCAATTAGGCAGTCTTATCCCAGCACTTGGTATTAAGATTTATGGAAGGATAGGAAGGAAGAGGCTGCTGAATTTTAGAAGGCAGAATGTTCCATAGGGCAGGGGCTAGTATGGAAAGACCATGCTTCCTAGCTTCCATTGGATGATAATATTTAGGAGAAGGAATTAGAAGTGTATCCACTTTATTTGACCTAGTAGGATGAGTATATGTCTTCAGGAAAGGCAGTCCTGCAAATAATCTGGCTCTGTGTCATTTAGAGAATTGATATCCAGAAAAGGTCCTCCTAATTCTTCATGAAATCTATCTGATAGATATGGAGAATGTGTTGTAGTCTGACAAGATTCCTAAACAAGAGCAGCAATAAAGAAACTACTTTGTAATATTAATCTTGTTCTTGGTTTCTCCACAACTGACAGAGATTGCACAATGTAAGAGTTCTCATGCATCATAGGACTCTTCAGCAAACAGAACAGGTGTGGGCAGGTCACCCTTTGCATATCTTCATCTTATTACACAAAATAATCCCATAATATTATTGGATCAATGTTTTCTAGATGGGTTCTTCAGAGGACTATCCTTGAAGACTATCCAAAATTCACCCAGAATGCAAGAACAAAAAAGGAAACATATATTATTTTAATTTTTACTTAACCATTTAGAAAAGAATAGAAGAGAATAGAGCAGAACAGAACAGAACAGAATAGAATTCTTTATTGGCCAAGTGTGATTGGACACACAAGGAATTTGTCTTGGTGCAAATGTCTCAGAGTACATAAAGAAAGATAGATTCATCATAGTCAATAATCATAAGCTGCTAACACTTAATAATGTCATAGGTACATAAGCAATCAAATCATACTAGGAAACAATCAGTTAAATCGTAAGGATACAAACGACAAAGTTACAGGTCAGAAATGGGAAGGGATGGGTGATAAGTAGTGATGAGAAGATTAATAGTAATAGTAATGCAGACTTTGTAGATAGTTGGACAGTGTTGAAGGAATTATTCGTTTAAGGCCCGGTCCCACTGCGCTTACGGATGCAAAGAGGATGTAAAAACATTAAAAAAGCTTGCATCCGTTGGAAAACGCAATGCATACGTTGTGTATCATTGCATATGTGTTTCATACGCTCTATCTGTCGGGCATCTGTCCACTGCGATTTCATCTGCGCAAGAAGTTTGAGCTGCACAAAATTTGTGAACGGATGAACTTTCCGCCGTGTACGATGTAAATCCGCAACAAACGAGCAACAAACGTTCTATGTCCGTTATCTATCGTAAACATTCACTGTAATCCTCTCTGCATCCTCTGGGCTCCTCGCAACTCACATCCACTGCAGGTAAAAATGGAAAGAGGGAGAAAAGAAAAGGTACATGGAACGTCTATACATTGTTAGTAGCACGGAAATAGAAAGATGTGCGTGAACAGTTTGCATCCGATAAACATCCGCGTAGCATCCCCTTTCTTTCCTTTAGGCGTACGTGATGCATCCGCTTCATCCACTATGCATCCGCTTCACAATTATCCCCGTAACCCCTTCGGAGGTGTCATCCCTTCCATCCACTTTCATCCACTGGGCTTCCGATGAACATCGTTTAACATCCCCGCTACATACTACCCACGTCCATTCTTTTTCCATTCTTTTCTGTTCTATTTTATGCAAATTTTCACCACTTTTTGGAGCAGATGACAATGGATGGAGCCACCCCCAAAATTTTGCTCATCCGCTGTAACCTTTATGCATACATTTTGCGTCCGTCGACCAGTGGGACCGGGCCTTATAGCAAAGTGATGGTGTTCAGGAGAAAAACTGTCCTTGTGTCTCGTTGTTCTGGTGTGCAGTGCAGTGTAACATCATTTTGAGGCAAGGAGTTGAAACAGTTTATGTCCAGGATATGAGGGGTCTGTAAATATTTTCACAGCCCTCTTTTGGACTCATGCAGTATACAGGTCCTCGATTGAAGACAGTGATAGTAATTGTTTTTTCTGCAGTCCTAATTATCGTCTGAAGACTGTGCCTGTCCTGTTGGGTTGCAGAACCAAACCAGACAGTTGTAGAGCTGCAGATTACAGACTCAATAATTCCTCTGTAAAATTGTATCAGGAGCTCCTTGGGCAGTTTGAGCTTTTTGAATTGGCACATAAAGAACATTCTTTGTTGTGCTTTTTTGATGATGTTTTTGATGTTAGGTGTCCATTTCAGGTCTTGTGATATGATAGAACCTAGAAATGTGAATGTCTCCACTGTTGATACTTTGACATCTAGTATTGTAAGAGGTGGTAGTATGGGGGGGGTGTTTCTTCTGAAGTCTACCACTATTTCTATGGTTTTGAGTGTGTTCAGTTCCAGACTGTTCCAGTTACACCATGATGCAAGTTGTACAACCTCCTGTCTGTATGCAGATTCGTGTGATGACCCGTAGTCTCTCAAAATAACCCAGAACCCAAAACATATATTAAGGTCCAGTAAGGCCTTCAACTTAACTTCACTGTTTTATTTGGCACAGTCTGAAGTCACAAAAGTACCTAATGAGGCAAACAGAAAACCAGAACAAACCGCATTGATGAGAGTTCTGAAGCAAGCCGAGATAACTCATCATAAACTGCAGGAAAATAACCGAGAAAAGTCCATGGGAAGAATGCCAACAAAGATTAGCCTCTTTCAAGATGAACACTAAAATTGACTCCTGCAAATTCTAACTGTGCAATAACAAGCTTATATACATAGCTCCCACCTGCAAGCCATGATCATGGTAATCTCCTCTTGAGTAGACCTCGCTTTTCCCTGATTCTCTCTTCTCTGTGTGACCTAGGATGGATAGGGGATGGGCCTGATCCTCTTCTGACTGCTCAGCCAGCCTCTGCCCTTCCCCAGCCTCCTCCACCACCTCTGGAGCCACACTCCCTGTTGGCTGTTCCTCCTCTTCCTCAGAGTCAGTCTCCACCAGGGGCATGCCCAATTATCGTTTCTTTTTTTCTTTTTTTTTTGAAAGTGTTAATTTGGGTTTTCACAAAAACAAAATACAAATTAAAACATCTGTTTTTGAAAATAGCATGGTCCCAGGTTATCACTTCTTCAAACAGACACAAAACTCAATTTCATGCTCAAATTTGTAGATTCTATTCCATATCTCTATTACGTTTTTATATTTTCTACATAGGTTTTTCCCCTCTTTATTTTCTCAACTTTATTCTTAATTAATTTCTCATCTTCAATTCAAATCATTATTTTATACTTTGTCTGTCCTTGTTCAATTCATTATTATTTTTTCTCATTAAACAAAATTTTCCCTGTAGTTACCAATTGGAGTATAAACACTCTTTATATCTTTTTAATTATCCCATTCAAACTCTTATTTAAGCTTCATGTGTACCTTTAAATTATAGCATTCAATATAATACATAACTTCAATCGAATTCTGCTTGGTACATTCTTAAACCACACACTAGATTTTAAAAAGAAAAGATCTTGATTGGCTGGGAGTCTTGGTCTGTGTTTATTGGTTCTTGGAAGTTTGTTTGATTGGTGGTTTTGGTTTCTTTCTGTCTTTGATTGGCTTGGCAACACTATGTTCCTGTGTTGGAGGCTTTCAGTGCAGCTTGACTTCGCGTGAAAGGATGGCTATTATCTATTAGGAAGCTTTTAGGTTTCATCTGGGGGCCTGGTTGGGGTGGTTTCCAGCTGGAGGGTATCAGAGGGAGTCTGTTTATGTGCCAGGTGTTTACCTGGCTTGTGGTGTGGAGATCTTTCTGTTTGAGAGTGGCAGGCTTCCAAATGATTGACAGTCTGCTTGGAATCATCTCTTCTATTCATGCTTTTCAGTTCTTTTTTCAATTTCTAATGGCTTCTCTTGATGATTCTGTGGCTGGTGTCTTTTAGATGGCTAGGGTTTGTGCCATTGAAGTTGATGTTGTGACCTGTGGTTTCATGTGTTTGGACGAGTGAGGAGGTGTGTTCCAGCTTTTTTACTGCATTTTTGTGTTCATCCAGGTGGCGGATACCTGATTCTGGCTATTTGGTCTGTCCAATGTATGTGGCTGGGGCAGGATGCACAGGGAACTTCGTATATGCCTTGGTTTTCCAAGGGTCAATTTTGTCTTTGGTGTTTCTAAGGGATGCTGCTATTTTTTGTCGGTTTGAAGGAAAGTCTTGATGTGATTGCTGTGTAGTACTTACTTGATTTTGTCTGTCGGGTACCTCTTATGTAGAGCAGGACGCCCTACATAAGAGGTAGCCCTACATATTTAATTTCTCCATTCACTTTAATTTATTATTAACAAACATTCCACTGCATTACAGTAAATATTTTTCCATCATTTAGTCATATTTTTCTTAAATTTATTCTGTTATGTAAATAACAATGCTATCTTTGTATCTTTGCCAATCCCTTTTACAATTAAGTTTTCACCCATTATCTCGAAACAGGCTGATATTTTCAATTCTTATACCTTGCCTGTTTCTCTATATCTTGTTTCTGTCCGGTTAAAACTTCTTTTCCATTCCTTCTTCCCTTCTCTTCTTCTCCTTCCCCTTTTTACTCCTTTGTCTCTCTGCTTCTTAAATTGCTCTCTTCTGTAATTCCCCTCTTCTGTTGCTTCTTATATTTTTACTATCTTTCAATCATTCTTCTTTTTGGTTGTTTTTCTGGTCTTAAACCTTTTCACTCTCTTTCCTTCCCCTTTCCTTCCCCCCCTAAAAATTATTTGACCATTTAAAGATGGCTTCTTCTTTGTCCCAATCTTCTTGTTCTGCAAGCGGTTCTGGTTTTTCTCCATAGTTCCAATCTCCCATTTCTAAGAATAATACGAAGCCCCAAAAGAATCTCCCTTCTTTTGTGCATTTCTTTCCATTTTTTAAGTTCCATTTTCGTTCGTTCTTAAGAGTATACCATTTTAAAGAAAACCACCTGGTTAATTTTGTTTAGTCCATATAGATGCAAAAACCAAAAATCATCAAATAATCCAAAAAATCACAGGCTTTCTTCTTTCTTCTTTTTTCACTTTCTCTCCGGGTTCTATTATTTGTTGCCAAGTTTCGTTAAAATGTATCTTTGAGGAATTGTTAAAATTTAACTGTAAATTCCTTTTAGTACGTTCCATTCCGTAGTTCCAGGCAGTCTCCTCCATTTTCCAGATCCTGTCCTTTTATTCTTTTCTCTCCTTTCTGCTTTTAAAAAGGTTAAAATCCAGAAATCTTTTATTATCCCTTTGACTTTTATTTTCAGCTTAGATGTCTATTAATGTCAAAGTGGATTTTTTTTCCATTTCTTGGTCCTTTCTGACCACCGCTGAACCGCTTTCGGGAAAGGAAATAAAAGGCCAGCTGGGGGAAAAGAAGAGATGCGTCTCCTTCAACCTGGCTGGCAGTTTCCCCCTTCTCACCCCTCTACAGGGTGGGTTAGCCCCGAAACCAGCCAGCTCGGGGCACTCTGGTGCGTGAGCACAGATCAAAAACTGTGCACAATCAGGATTTCAGTCTGTCGCTGAATGAGACTCAAACCAGAAGCCTCAACAAATTCATCATTTTCTGAATGAAACCCATCATTGTTGTTATCATCTGCGAAACTTCAGTATTAAAAACCAGATTATTCATTTGAGATGCAGTCGCGTATATAGGAGAAAAAAGTGGGAGAAAGCACACAGCCTTGGGGACCTGTGCTAGATTGTACAGTATCAGATATGAATCTGCTGAGCTTCATCTGCTAATTCCTATCTGTTAGGAAGCTTATGATCCACTTACAAGTGTGTTCAGGTACCGCTAGCGGTTTTGTTAGTTAGAAGAATGTCTGTGATGGCATTGAATGCTGAATGAAATTACAAAAAGGTCCTTGCATAGGTATTTGGAGATTCAAGTGTTGTAGGATGTAATGCAAGAGCATGTTACAGGCATCATTCTGGTGGATATTTTCTGGTATGCAAACTGCATGGAGTCTACAAACGGATCTGTGATGGTTATTCAGGTGGGACAGCTGAAAAATTTCAAAAATTTTACATAACTAGAAATTTTAGAGCAATTATCTGTACGTCATTCAGATTTCCTCCGTGATGGATGGCTTCTTGGCTGAGGATACAGTAGAGCGTTTTGGGAAGCAGGAAGGACATAGCATCATCTCTAGTGATTTATTGAAGTATTGGGTTGAAGATGGGGGCCAATTAGTCAGACACAGACTTTTAAGCAAGAAAGTTATCTGTTGGCCCTGGTGCTTTTTCTGGTTTGTCTCCGATTGAAATAGACTTGCACTTCTTTTCCTGTGATCACTAGAGGTTGTAAATCCAATGGGTTGGGGTCACATTGTAGGGGCTTCTGTTGTTGGTGTGTTTGAACAGGGGGGTTGTGGAGATAGGTGGCTGAATCTGCACCTAAAACACATTTCAGGTCTGGCAAGGTTGTTGATTTCCTTCTGCCTGGGAAGAGGTTGCTGAATGCCAGTGATGTTTAAGAGTTTTCCATATGTTTGCTGGTTCATTGTGTGCAGAACTTGATCCTTAACTTTTTCAGAGTAGGCTTCTTTTTGCTGCTCTGATTCTATTGTTAATATGTTTCTGGCTGATTGTATTAGGCATTCTGTCGCATTTTCGAGGTTGTCCAAGATTATTGTTACTATATTATTTGCAGGTCTTGTAGATAACTTAAATTCTTCCATCAGAGCTGACTATAAATGTTACAGTATCTGTGAGCTCATCTATTCGTGATTCTGTGATACTTCAAAAAACATTCTAACTCAGTGCAAGTGCAAGGCATAGTGGAGATCAGCTGTGCCTTCTCAGACCAAGTCTTCATGATTAGATTGTTGGTTTTATGGTTTTATATCTTGTTTCTGAGGCAGGTACAAGGTGAATCATGCAGTGGTCAGAGTATCCCACAAGCTGCTCATGGTAAAGACCTATAGCATTCTTACTGTTGTGTGCAGTTGCCTAAAGTATTTTGCGCCTCTGGTGGGGAGGTGGGACAATTTACATGCTGGAAATATTTTGGGAGCTCTTTCCTTAAATTTGCTTGATTGAAATCTCCTAAAATGTTGGGAAGGGAATCTTCAGCCTCCATTATTTGATTAGCAAGAGTTCATAATGCCTTGTTTACACAAGTTTGTGGAGGAGCAATCACAGCTATTAAGAGGAACGAGGAGAACTCATGTGGAGAATAAAATGGCTTGCAGTTTATATGTAAAGACTCTAAATTTTCATCATAGAATTCATATATTATAGTTATATCCTTAGACCAGCTGTTGTTGATAAATAAACATAATCCTCCACCCTTTGTTTTACCAGAATCTTCAATTCTGTCTGATCTAAATATCTGAAATCCTGGAGTGTATATGGTGTTGTCATCATGAATTTGTGTATTAAGCCAGGTTTCAATAAAACAGAGAACTGCTGAATTGTAGAAATCAGAATTGCACCTATTTAAAAGGAGAATTTTATCCATCTTGTTAGCCAGTGAGCATAAATTAGTCAGAAAGATTGAAGGGAGAGGGGTTCTCTCCCCCCCCCCAATTCCTTCATCTCTTTAAAATTCCTGCTCTTTTATTTCATCTCCTTTTTTTGGTGCGGCCACTTCTTTCTTTTGTTTGTTGTAATCCATAGAACTGGCGAATTAGTTAGAATCTCCTCAGCATTTGCAAAGATAAGGGGTGAGAAATCAGAAAGCTGTTCCTTAAAGAAACATTGCTCAATTCTTAGCAGATGGTCTTGTGAGTATGAATCCATAGTGAATTACAGAGAATAATAGAGAATAAAGAAATCATTAGAGAGCATTTCACTGAGGCAGCCATTGTTGATGCTATCTTGGATCAAGTTAATTGCTGCCATGTGTAAAGTTTACACCACTATAAGTCTATCCTTTTCCAAAATATCACTTACATAAAACAAATACACTTGAACCTGAAATGTTTTTGTGGGTAAACCTAGGGGATTTTTGTCTTCACTTGCTTAAAACAATTATTTAACATGTTATTGAAACCCTCACATGATGAATTGGATTCTCTCATTTCCCTTTTTGATTATATATTATAATGTAGGTATTTCATTTCTGTGTTATGAGCTAAGGTAAGCATTAAAACCTTAGTTGCTCTTGCCCAATTATGCAATCTAAAAATGTTTTCAACATGATAATAAAATACTTACTTGCCACTTACCTCAAACTGTTGCAGAACAAAGAACACATATGGTCCTTTTGTCATACCTAATTCTTTGGCCTGTAACAAAATGGATCTTGCATCCAAAGGATTGCAGATTAAAACAATAACTGTAAAGAAATTAAAACAATGAGTTGTCTCTTATATAAAGTTAATATAAAAGTTAAGAAGAGAATGGAAGCTTGAAGCAACCAGATATCAACTTAATAGTGTTACAAAAAGTCAAAACAATTTATTCATTACTATTCAATGCACAAAAAGTAGATATTTGATTGTGTGTATCTTATTAAATAATGCAAAAGATATTTGCAAATATTAAATATAAAAATGGTTAAATATGTGTCATGAATCAGCTTGGAAGAGAAAGATGCTGGGAACAAGAGTATGTGGTCAGTATCAAAATAACAGAGAAAATAGACAGCAATGAATCTGTAGCTTTTGACAGAAGTGGAACTGAGATGGCAAGAATGAATCTGCTACTGAATGAAAGCTATCAGTGTAAGGATAATAGATCAGAGATTTCTTTTATTCTTTTGTGAGTACTTTTGTAAATACAGCCATGATAACAAAAAGTCTCTAAGATTCAATGAATTACTGTATTGTGTATATGTATGTCTATATCATCTATATCCATCTATATATCCTCTGTATCTATGTATCTATCTCTGTCTATATCTATATTATATCTATGTAAGTCTATGTTAGTCTATGTAATCAGAGACCTGATTATCTATCTATCTATCTATCTATCTATCTATCTATCTATCTATCTATCTATCTATCTATCTATCTATCTATCCATCCAAGGCAAACAGTGATATTTCAGATCTTTAAACATTTCTAATTAAAGAAACATCATCTATCATATGTGTTCTTTAATAGAAATAATATTAAGAGCCAAAATGTAAATATCTTTATTCTGTTATATGATCTATTTTGAAATTCTGCTTTCCAATAGGCATTATATTAATATAGGCATTATATTAATAATTTTGATTACAATGGAAAGACATAATCATGTAACTCCTTCCAACTCTTTAAAAATAATAATCAGGAAAATTAAACATTTTTATCTTATTTTATTCCAAAGAATTTAGGTATTTTTGTAATTTATACTAATTACATTTTGTTTTCTTCTGAAACTTACTTCTGGCAACAGATGATATATTGTTCAATTTCTCTTCATGGAGGCTTTGGTTTTTTGTGTTGTATCTCACCTTCGCCGTTATGGTTATATTGAATTTAAGTTGGTTTTCTATACTTGTCCATAATTCCTCTGTTTCACTCCATGTAAATGCATCATATGAACTTCCAAAGAGACCAACATATTTCCACCCAAAATACTGAAGTGTTTTATGCAGCACTTCTCCTATCAGGTACACTGGTGAGACAAGGTTGATGTAAGTGTCATAAAAAAATGAGTTGCTCAGCTTAGTTGTTTGGCCAACAAACCCAAACATGGGGATATTCCATTGAGAAGCAAGCAATCCTGTAACCTAAGTAGGCAAAAATAGTAATAATTGCATTAGTTTATAACACTTAATAACTATATATAATTTTGTTTACTCTGGATTACTATCTACAGTATATAGTATATCTACAGTATATAGCATATCTATAGTATACACTATATCTATAGTATATAGTATATCCACTATACTATACACTATATACTATATACTATACACTATACACTATACACTATACACTATACACTATACACTATACACTATACACTATATACTATATACTATACTATATCTATCTATCTATATACTATCTATATAGGAGCCGTAGTGGTGCAGTGGTTCAAATGCAGTACTGCAGGCTACCTCTGCTGACTGCTAGCTGCCTGCAATTTGCAGATCGAATCTCACCAGGCTCAGCTTTCCATCCTTCCGAGGTTGGTAAAATAAGGACCCAGATTGTTGGAGGCAATATGCTGACTCTGTAAACTGCTTAAAGAGGGCTTTAAAGCACTGTGAAGTCTTAAATGCTATTTATATGAAGGCATAAGAAATATCAACTTGATCACATTTGTATTTAAGAAATTAACCAATGTTATTCAGACTTCAGGAAGATCCAAAGAGCTCTCTGAAAGTTAAAAATTATTCAGAAGTTTTGGAAATATAACAAAATCAACCCTGACTGTCATCTATTATTTTATGTTTTGTTTGAAATCAATATATTTTGTTTTAATTTGTCATTTCTATATACCAAATCAACTTGGGTTTTTATTCACTATGAATGCTCATTTTATCTATCTATCTATCTGTCTGTCTGTCTGTCTGTCTGTCTGTCTGTCTGTCTGTCTGTCTGTCTGTCTATCTATCTATCTATCTATCTATCTATCTATCTAATCCTCTGTTCAGATTCAATATTTGATGAAATATTAAGACGAGCATGCTCACTTGAAAACTCTGCTTTCTAAGTTTTAAATTTGCAAGGACTGCCTCACTGTAGTTTCTGCTCAGCTCGTACAAGCCAACAAAGTTGGTGCAGTCCAAATATCTTCAAATAATCAATGCCATTTGTTAGGATTCTGAAAGCATACTTTTTCTGGGACCCCTGAAAAACCAGGTGGCATTATAGAATTTATAGAATCCAGAATGTTATGGAATTTTGAAAAGCCTTTAAAATATAATCGTTTGGATTAGGGTGGCTGGAGCTAGTGGTGGGATGCTGCCAGTGTAGCAACCGGTTTGGTGATTGTGCGCTTTGCGCGAACACCTGCCTGACGCGTGCTACACATGTGTGAAAAGCATTCCAAAAAAACTTACCTGCTATGATACTATTGGGGAGTAACATGGCTAAGGACCAGCAATCCGCTCTGCATGTGAATCAGCTGAGAGGATACAGGTACAGCGCAGGGGCACACAGGCAGACCCACATGATCTTCGGAGTGAACCAGTTTGCTGCCAGCTATCATCAGAATCCCATCCCTGGATGGAGCCCCATCTTGTGTTTTTGCATATATTGTTCTGTTATCTGGCCTGATTTCATATCTTATTAATCATTTTTGTCTATTGATATTTTTATATATTTTTATATTGTCATAGTTTATCAAAGGTCTGGATTTTGAGGGGCTACAAAATGGTAGCCAAATCATCATTTAAAAAATGACATAATGAAATGTTGACACTCCTGCCTTCTATTTGTGTCTTCTTAAATCAAATACATATTTTCCTAATATCTTATAGCTATCATGTATCAAGCACCACACAATTAGGAAGGATTAATGAAATAAAATCTAGATTTCAGAAATATATCGAATGCCAATCTTGAGGTAAATATAGCAATAGCAATAAGGCCTATATACTGCCTCAAAGCACTTTACAGTATACTCTGGCCAGTTTACAATGTAGAAGCATTATTTGGATATTGGCTCCAATAGGCTGTATCCTCATTTTATTGACCTCTGGAGGAGGGAAGGCTGAGTCAACCTTGAGCCCCATCTGGATCCAATTCTAGATTTCCTGCAATATTGCACTTTAGCCATTGTGACACCAGGGTTCTTGGAATATAGAATCTTGGAAACTGAAAGAAGAATTTTCCACATTATAATAATTTATAATAATTTTATTAAAGGCAGTGACTTGCCCAGTTTTGTGACATCTGGGCTAAGTTGTCATATTTATAACAATTTATAACAATATCTTTCTACTTTTCCCCATTTCCTAGTCCCTTACAAAACTTCTGAATGCAATCATCCTTGGTCCTGCAGATTTCAAAATGCTGGGAAAAGATAGTGAATATCATCTGTCAGTCATAGGTCACTTTAGTTGACTGATAAGAGATGACAAAATCCATTATCCAGCCAATGGGTAACTTCTGAAAAAAACTGGAAGAACTACACTTGTCTCACTACCACTTTGGGTCAAAATAGAAATAAATTAAACTGCAAATGGGAAAAGAGAACCCTGGTGCTTTTAAAGAAAGAAAGTGCTCCTATTCCTACTTTTTGTTTGTTTGTTTGTTTTTAATTGCAAAATATTATTCCCATCTTCTTGTGGTATGTGTGTCTCTATGTTTGTAGAGAGGGGGTCAGGGCTACAAGCCTAGATACACAACCTACTCCTGCTGCAGCAGTTTGAGGAAGAAATACTGTCAGGATTCTTTTCTATTTTTTTCTATTCTAAGTAATGCTTACAGATTGGAATCAAAAAAAGAAATTTGGGTGAGTGGAGAAGGTAGAATCAGTCTAAAAATGTTTTACAGCCACATCATTCAGAAGGGAAAACTAGCCTTACTCCATTTTTCAAATAAACCAGAGACAGAACCTCAGTTTCTCTGAATTATAAAAAGAAAGAAGATATGGAGCTGATTCTAACTCCTATGGAGAGTTGGCCAAAGACTAACAATAGTACTAGTTTATTAACATGCAAGCTGACTGATATGTGGGGATGGGTGAATGTATTCCTTTGCAACCTTCATCTTCCTCTAGAACTGCTCTATTTGAGAGGATACATACAGAAATTAATTTAATTTAATTTAATAGTGCATAAGCGCACCAATGTGCCTACTGTCCCTGTATTGTTTTATATATTTTTTATTTTTCTTATATGTACCCATGTATTCATAACTATGTTTTACTTATACCTATTATCTTGTAAGCAATTGACAAATTTTTAAAAAATAAGTGATGCTAGTAAAAGACAAGGAGGAAATGTGACTGGATACAAGTTAAGATATTTCCCCCAAACAAGCCCCCATCCAGTGAAATTATAATAGAAACAGATTAGTTCTCAGTAATAATCCAGTATAAAACATGGTTATAAATGTTTCATAGTAATCAAAAACTTTGATCAGCAAGTGCCATGGTGAAGGTGAACCTCTTGCCAGGAACTTTGACCTCTATACTATCATTGAATACAATGGGGACACAGAAGCAACAATAGAGAGGTGCTGAATGAATATAGATTAAATATAAACATTCATGTCCAATAGAAGAAAAATATCTTGCAGTGTTTGGTCATGTAGAATGAATTGAATGAGGATAAAATTGTGAAGAAAATATATAAAATAAGAATGAATAGATTGAGAGTGTAGAGAAGGCCAATAAACCTATGTGGAACAAGGGGCAGGATTCTCAGAAAAGACAATGATGAAATTTAGAAAACAAAACAATATAGGCATTTTTTCTAATTCCAACAATACTAAAATGACAAAATTTCTTCCCACAGAAGAATCTTGACGAGAGTTTTCATAATGAAGTACATTTCAGTTACCCTCTCTTATTTCCGCCCTCCACTCCCCTGGACATCTATGAATATGCAGAGCAATGACAAATAATGTAAATATAAATTTGATTTAGTTAAACATTATTTGCTTTTTGTTCCAGTATTCTATTTTTAACTTTTGTTCATCATTTCTTCTTTCCCAGTGTTGCTTATTTCAAAAAAGGGTTATATGATGAAACATATGCATATATGAAAATTAAAAAAATACATTAATGCAGAGGTTCTCAACCTTCCTAATGTCGTGACCAGGGATGGGATTCAAATTTCTTAACAACCGGTTTTGTGGGCGTGGCCTAATTTGTGGGTGTGGCTTGGTAGTCATGTGACTGGGGTGAGAGTGGCTTGCTGATTGGGCATGGCTACATGGTCATGTGACTGGGGTGGGCATGGCTACCTGGTCATGTGACTGGGGTGGGCATGGCCATGTGGCTGGTAACCCAAATTTAAGTGGTACTCACTTAATAACCAGGTGCTCGCTTCATGGCCAATTGCTTAGCAAGTGCTTTTTGTCAGTTTACAAGGCTTGGGGAGGCCCTGGCAATGCCCAGGCAGGTGGCCATGTGGCTGGCAACCCAAATTTAAGTGGTCCTCACTTAATGACCAGGTGCTCACTTTTTAGCTAATTGCTTAGCATGATATAAGGATTAATGCAAATTGAAAAGGAAAGACTTGCAGAGATTGTGCACAAGTGATTTATACCAACCAACACACTATGTAATTGAAGATGGTTTATGCTTTATGTTTTTGTTTATGTTTTTTAAAAAAATAAAACTCCTTTATTTAAAAATTTTCATTTATATATGCATGCAACTTCTTGTTACATTGATGTTGCTATATATTGATTTAAGCAGAAACAGATAATGCATAACATCAATGTAACTAGAAGTTGCCTGTCTCCCTTTTGGTAAGTTGCTTTTTTATTTATGTATTTATATTTTTTTTACTATCTGTTTTTGTTTTTATTAATCATAAAAACAAAACAGATACTAAATAAATAAACACATAAATAAAAATTATTTTACTATTCATCTTGATGTTTCTTCTTTGCTTAAAGAAACATCAAGATGAATAATAAAATATTATTTATTTATTTATTTAGTATATGTTTTGTTTTTATGATTAATAAAAACAAAAACAGATAGAAAAAAAAATAAATACATACATATAAAAAAGCAATTTACCAAAAAGGAGGAGGAGGAGGTAGAGGACCAGGCCAGCAGGAGCTGCTGATTTGCCTCCTCACTACCAATTGGTGGTGGGAAGGCAAGACAGCAACGATGGAGGGCTGCAGGCAAGGGAAGATGGGGGCAGGCGACTGGGACTGGCGATGGTAGACAGACAACTGGGATGAAAGATCATACTTACCGATCTGAATCTTCGGAGGCCAGCGGCAGGGTAGGCAGTCTGGGTGGGTGAGGACAGCTAGTGGTAGTGTCAGGAGGCAGGCAGGGCAAGGCAGGCCAGCCGGGTGAGGACAGTTAGCAGTGGTGGTGACCGGGGCTTGCGGCTTGCCCACACTCAGCAGGGCAGCAGAAGTCAGGCAGAGACAGACAGCTGGCTGGTTAGCTCAGCTACTGCTGCTGCTGCTGTGAGCGATGGCACCACATGGGTAAATTTTTGTAATTAGCGCACATGCACTATAAGTAGGAGCGGGCCAGGGAGGGCGGGGGAGAATGAGAAAGGGATTTTTGTGCATGCACAGTAAAAAAAAACATTTTTAAAAAAAAACTGGGTTTTTTTTTGCTTTGGAGTAGTGGATGGGGCAGGGGCCAGGGCAGAGAAGGAAGGGGTGGGTGGGGGAGAATGCGGAAGGGAGAATGCNGTTTTTTTTTGCTTTGGAGTAGTGGATGGGGCAGGGGCCAGGGCAGAGAAGGAAGGGGTGGGTGGGGGAGAATGCGGAAGGGAGAATGCAATAAAATAAACCTAGGGTTCTTTTTTTTTAAAGGGTTTTTTTTACTTTGGAGGGGCAGATGGGATGGGGGCCAGGGCAGTGAAAGGAGGGGTGGGCGGAGGAGAATGCGGAAGGGATTTTTGCATGTGCGCAGTAAAAGAAAAATGGGGGTTTTTTTTACTTTGGCATGGTGGATGGGGCAGGGGCCGGGACAGCGAATGGAGGGGCGGGCGGGAAAGAATGAGGAAGAGATTTTCATACATGTGCAGTAATCAAAACTGGTTTTCGGCCTGTAGGAGGAGTGCAGAGGGGTGGGGCCAAGCAGAGGTCGGTTTTACTGGTTCTTAGAACTACTGGTGATGTTAACAACCAGTTCTATAGAACCGCTGTGAACCAGTAGAAACCCACCCCTGGTCGTGACCCTTTAATACAATTCCAACCATAAAATTATTTTCGTTGCTACTTCATAACTGTAATTTTGCTATTGTTATGAATTGTAATGTTAATATCTGATTTGTAGTTTGTATTTTCATTGTTACAAATTGAACATTAAAGCATAGTGATTAATCACAAAAACAATATGTAATTATATATTGTGAAATATTTATTTCTAATTACAAATAAATGTAATTTTGTCTTGAAGCATGGTGTAGCATGGGTAACAGTCTTAATATAACCGCTGGTGTAAGGGTTATATGTTCCTCAATGGAGGGCGGCTCTTCCCAGGGCTGTCTTTGTGAGGCCAATGGGGGCCCTTCAGTGGGGGGCCAAGCAGCAGGGCAGGGAGGGCAGATGGGGGCCAGGAAAGCAGCCCCAGTCTAGACATGGCCAGGAGACCTCAGGACCGCACAAAGCAGTGCCCTGAAGGAAAAGGAGGAAGGAGAGCCGTGGCAGCTGCAGGATCCCTCTGAAAGGGGGGGGGCTCGGTTCCTTATGGGTCAGAAACGAGAGGAGCCCCATAGTGGCTCCAACCGTGACTTCTTTGGGGGTACCTATGGATGTCCCTAAGCCTGGATGGAGAGTCTGGAGTAGATGGGAGTCAGGAGTGGGTGTGGAGCAACTAAAAAGGCAAGGCCGATCTCAGGATGCATTTTCTGAAGTCCCTTGGACCTTGGCCAGCGTTGCCCTCTGGGCACCCGAAGATCACCTCGAAGCAAGGCTGAACAAGACCACCGAGATTTGGCCCCAGGCTGAAATGCTGAAACTGGCTATTCCCCTCACCTTGCCTTGCCTTGCAGGGCAGGAGTCACACGGGATGACCCCCCACCCAAATGCGGGAGGAAGGGGCATCCTTTGGCAAGGCTCCCCCCTTCCTTTCCTGGACTCCCAGTCTATTTCCAGAGCAGCCCCATAGGGGTCAAAGCTGCTCTTGTGACTGGGGGAGAGGAAGTAGAGTGGTGGGATTCAAACTCGGGATTCCTGGCATCCTAGATTCCCTCAGCCACCATTTTGAAAAAGGGAAGGAGAAGTGACGCTCCGGGTCTGAGGACGTCGGTCTTTTCCCTTGGCCATGATTTCTCTTATTGTAAGGTTTCATCCCCAAGTCAATCAACATCTTGCCAAAGAGGCAAAGCGCATCTTCGCTTTGGATAAACTCGTGCATATATTATTGCAGGCTGCATGGGAAAATCACCACTGAAGAGAACAGAATCCTATTGCCTTTTATTTACTAGCTATGTTGCACCAAAGATATGCTCTAGAATCTAGACTCTTAGGCGACCCCTGTGAAAGGGTCATTTGACCCCCAAATGGGTCACAACCCACAGGTTGAGAACCGCTGTACTAGTGAAAGTTGTTTCACAATTCTTAAATGAGTCAAGAACATTAACCAGTAATAAATTCTCATGTGGTATGCAAAAGAACAAAAAGCTACAAGATGTCCTGAAAAAACAGGTCTTAGAATTAAGATAATCAGAGTTACATTAAGGAACCACCAAAGTGGTTGCAAGATTAATGTATATAAGATAATTAAGCCAAAAAAAAATAAATGGGCACAGAGTATTTAGAGTGAATTTGGCTAGGAAAATTGATTTCATAGAATGGAATATTGCCTTTTGAACACATGACATGAAATTGCTGACGATTGATAGATTTTTTTTATTTAAATCGGGTTTTAAAAAGAAAATCCTACATTGACAAATCATATAAAAAGCATCCAAAAACAGAACTTCAGCAAACAACATTCACATGGATGTCTTACAGTCATAGAAACATCTACTTGCAAGAGAACACTTGAACTTTCAAGTGATTTTGCTGTAAAAAGATACACAGAAACCACACCACAAACTGGATGTTTTTCTCAAAAGCCCCACCTCCAGTTCTTTAACCAGGAATTATAAATATTTCTTAAATATTTATCTGCATCATTAAAAGAATGAAGTCAGTAATCCAAGGAAATTTAAACCTATATTGTTCACTTCTATGATAAAGAGTTGATGACAGTTTCTTATTTCACCTCACATTACCCTGATCCCTTACAGAATCAGCAGAATATTTCACAATTTAATTTCTTTTGAGTGGGAAGTACAGTTGTGGTTTTGATGTCTTTTTGGATGAGACACCTAACATGGACTCTTTGTATCTTCCAACTAACTCTGGCCAGATCCCAATGAATCTAATATGCTGACATATCCTAATACGGTGTTTGTAGAGATTATAGATAAAAAAATAAATGTTAAAATTGTCCTATTAGAGATAAAACTACTTTAAATGGAACAAAGCCTTTCTCCATTTATATTATCACTATCCGATTTTCATCACAACAGAATTGGTAAATAAATCAGTAACTATTTTTGTAAAAGAGTCTAATCTTCATGAATGAATAAATGAGTAACTGAGGAGGGGAAGTGGCTACTCAGTTCTGGAAAAGTGGAAAGAATGATAAAGAAGCTAAACATAATTCTGTCTTGATAATGTTCTGCATAAGATAGGCCAGACAGAAACTCTATTCATGGATCTTGCCTGTTTCTTGATTTTGCCTAACTCCAAAGTTGGCAATTCTTCGATACAGACTGAACTACATTTTTTCCTAAGTTATAGTTACATGGGACACACTATTCTTAAATGATTTGGTTGGCATCTCATGCAAAATATAATGTAACTGATATATAATTTTCCAGATAATGGTATTTCTAGACAGTAAAGGCCCTTCATTTCCTAGAATATTAGTCATTTGTTTTTGTACTCATATTTTCTGTTAGCTTTTATTGTATATGTTCTGTATATAGAATAGTAGACTCCTAATACAGGATTCTGATTGGCTAAAAAACCTAAATGGGGA
>BHFT01049429.1:0-19805 GCA_004320025.1 Laticauda laticaudata | reverse complement strand
ACATATTTTGAAAAAGAGTTGTGGCGCACATAGCATTGGTTCAACGGACAGAGGCTTCATCACCACCTGGAGATGCCCACATGATGCTATACACAACTTTTAATTGGATGAATCAATTGAACTATTGGGGGTGGGACCATTGCCATCACTTTGTATATGATTTACGTGCTCATTTTCTCAGATTCAGAATTCTTTTGTTGCTACCGCTTGACTTCCAGTAAAAGATATCTTTTCTCTAATGAATGGAGTCTAAGTATTTCTTTCTTGGATTTTGAACAGAGAACCATCTGACAAGTACGGTCAGTTTTGAAAAAACTTCAAACAGGCGAACTATACGCAAAATTGTCTGTGTGAATTTCATCAAGAGAAGATTGACTATTTAGGTTACCAGATATCACATGACGACATAGAAATGGACCTGGAGAAAATCTGGGCCATTTTGGAATGGGCTCCTGCTCGCAAAGCAATTGCAAAGTTTTCTGGGATTTGCTAATTTTTACCGTCAGTTTATTCCAGCATTTTCAAAGATTGCACTGCCTATTACAAACTTCCTAAAGACTAAGGGAGAGTTGAAACCACAACCCGCTGGAAGTAGTCCATGGAATGCCGAGCGGATTTTGAAAAGCTAAAATGACTCTTTGCAGCCGAACTGGTGCTAAAACACCCAGAGATGGACGCCCCTTTTGTGATCCAAGCCAATGCAAGTGAGGTAGTGGGGGCAGTGCTACTGCAAGCAAACAAGACTGGAACTTTGAAACCTTGTGTTTACACCTCCCATAAACTAAGACAGAAAGAAGATGGGCTATTTGGGAAAAGGAAGCTTTTGCTGTCCATTGGGCTTTATTAACCTGGAGGCATTTTCTTGAGGGGCAAAACACCCCTTTGAAGTGTGGACGGATCATAAAAACTTGGATGCTCTAAAAAAAAACCTCAAAAAATGTCACCTAAGCAAGTCCACTGAGCACAATACTTTACATGGTTTAATGGGGGGGGGGAGAATTTTATGGCGGATGCGTTATCTAGGTTACCCCAATATAACAGTATCTGGCCAGAAATGATCCGTCCTATTGTCCCAACTAGGCATTTGGTGGCTCCAATGGTTACCAGAGCCCAGAATAAGTCAATCTTATTGTCAATCATTCCAAAGACTTGACCACACAGTTAAAGGAAGCTCTAAAACTAGATGATTGGTTCCTGACCCACTCAAATGACTGTATGATTAAAGATGGTCTGGTATGGGTGGGGGCCAAATTATATGTACCAGCTAACCTGAGAAGGCCCATTTTAAAGCAAGCCCACGATTCAAGACCTGTTGGACATTTCAGATTCGTAAAAACCTTACATTTGGTCAAACGGCAATTCTGGTGGCACTGATACCCACCAAGTCACATGACCCAGCCACGCCCACAGAACTGTAAAAAAGTTTGAATCCCACCTCTGATCTTGCCCCAACCACATCAGGAATTTTACACCCTCATTGTTTGTTTCAAGACTTCCATTGCTTTCCTTATGCCCCCTAATATCCTTGATACCACCAACAATAAATTAGTCATACATGTACCCAGAATCTCTCATTGGTAACATACATGTTACTGTACATACTTTCCAGCAATGTGAGTTTCCTAGTGAGTTCATGAAAAAGGCTAACTATGGTTGTATAACAGAAGTTCATAAAAAGTTAATATTATACACATTCTATATGTAGGCTTTCTATATTCATAGCTAATATTTGTGATATATTCATAACATATTACATAAAATATATAACAAAATGCCCAATTCCTAGATGTTTCTGTCTCTCTCTTAAGACAGCTTCAGCCATCTCAAAGCTTCTTCCAATCTGTCCAGCACATGCCATCTGTTTGTCTACTAGCTGAAGGTAGAGAATAAAAGTGACCAACTTTCCCCCAACAACATGTGGGTGCTCCTAAGACAGGCTTTCTTCGTTAGGTGGCCTTAGGAATGCTAGCTTAATTTAATAAAGAGTTTAGATCATTGTAAAAGTGGGAACTTTCCTGCAAAACCACTGCTAGTTCTTTAATAAGGATAGGAATGGGAACTAATGGGTCGGTGATACTCAGCATTGTTCTGTTATTTACATAATTGATAGTATACCTTATCATTACGATTCTCACTTAACACTAAGCTGTATGCAGACTTCAATAATATCAGGATGGCTTTGCTAATCCTCTGTTTTTCTATCAAATTTATCACATTAACGTATTTTCAAAATCAACAAAATAAGATAAATCAGAAATAACTCAAGCATTAGGGTGGGGAGGAAAACAAGAAAAAGAACAAAGATATATTTGTATATACAAATATATATTAGAACATATTAGAACAATTAAATTTACAATGATATCAAGTTTTTAAAAAATGAAACCACAACCACATGGAGCCACATATGTTTGGAGAAGACCAGATGTTTCAAGAAACAGATGAAACTCATATAACTTTATCTGGCTTGAGTGGCCAAAATTCTTCATGAATCTATGTGCTAAAAATTGTTAGGATTGTTGTGACAAATCACAAAGTAATTCTGAAAGTTAAGAACATTTTTTTAAATTTTTGTACTATCTTGTAAATCAAAGATGGACAATAGCCTTCCATTTCCTCTTAGCCTCAGCTAGCATGAGTAATGATGAGTAATTAGTGCAATTTTCCTTTCACAATATCTGGAGGAGAGTGATAAGTGAGTTAGAGGTCATCCCTCAAAATAGATATACTTTTCTTGCCGTGTAAATGCCTTTGTCAACAGTAGCAGACTAAAATATATGTTACAGTAATAATCCATTCCTTTTGAACTGCAGAAGCACAGAAGGTAAAAAGAACAGATTTCACATATTAGATTGCAAATGGAATGATAAAACTTGCAGTTTGTTGGACAGGAACAACCGATCTGTTCAAGCTGCAGGAAAACATTGGCATCTGTGGTTTGAGAGCCACTTGCAATACAGCCTTTGTGGGACATAATACTTCCTCAGTAGTTTTATTGTTTTGATGGCTTTAATTTCAAAATTCAAAGAACACTATATACAGTGGAGCCATCTTTCAGCTAAGTTGCTTTCAACCTCACAAAGCAAATGAAGTGATTTTCCCCCCACCCCTGCCCTATTCATACAGCTTGCTGTTTACAAACAAAATGCTGTCTAGTGCAAAAAAAAAAGCCTAGATTGTTGTCAATTCACTTTGTTCCATGAATTCCAACTTCTTCATAAATTTGCATGCCACTTCTCTAAACCAACAGGACCTTCTCACCTTGGGCTGAAGCATGAACCATTCATCAATTTGATTTTCAAAGTTCCAGGAGTCCAAGGGAATCTCTACTTCTCCCAGAAAGCTGTTATGCCCAAATCTGTCATAATGCCAGACAGAAAGTTGCAGAGTCCGAGTCTCAAGCTGCGTGTGGCTAATGACATACTGTTGAGTGAGGATAGAAAAGAAGCATATTTTTAAGGAAAATATTTTTAGGAACCAGCAAATGAGAGCATGGAACTTCTAAGTATATCCAAAGGTATTAACAGATAATAAATGATGCAATATTTTCCCTTCCTACTAGTGCAATTCAAATTATGAAGGGGAAATGAATAAAATATAATTATTCTCCAGAAAACTTGTTTACACATGTCTTAAACTATAGTCCTTCTATCTCCTCCTATATGCATATCGATTTTACTCATTAAAATAGATATTACTCATTAAGATAAACATTACTCATAATTAAAATAGAAAGAAAATGAACTGATGATACTAGATTCTCTAAAAATGATAGAAGTATTTTTATTAAGAAAATTATTCTTTAAATTCCACAAGCAAATTTCACATTTTTTTCTCTTTCTTGAATCATATAATTGAAAAACCTTTAAAAAAAAACCAAAGTAAATAAATAAATGAGGAGTCCTTCGTGCTCTCTGAGATGAGAGAGCCCCAGGAACTCTTCATATCAACCTTGAGCTACAAATATCCTCTTTTAAATAAATAAATGAGAAGCAAATGCCCAGGAAGTGCATGGGTGTGCCAACTTAGTCTGCATTAGGCAAGGTCCTCAAACAAATTATAAAGGAACAGGTCTGTGAGCACTTGGATTTTCATACTGCAATTAGCAGGAGCCAGTGTGGTTTTGTTGCAAAGAAATTGTGCCAATGAACCATGTTTCCTTCTTGAATAATAGAACTGCAGCTCAGTAGATCTGGAATGTTCTCAGGTTGTCAGCAAAGATTTTGACAGAGTTCATCATGATACATATTTTTCTGAATAAAGAGACCATCCATAGTTATTTTGGAATTGGATGACACAAACATTTAAAATAAATAAATAATGGAAAATATGGAGTAGAAGATACTACTGTTAGATTGTCTGAACAATCTCATTTCATTTTGGAGAAAAGTATCAAGTGAAATACCACAGTAATTATTTTTCACCATATGCAATTCAAATTGTTTATCAATGACTGAGATGATAGAACTGGATGACATAGGATTTTGTGGATGATACAAATACGGAAGGGTAGATTTAGATGAAACAGTAAATTCAAAAATTTCTATGCAAAGAGGACTTTGCATAGCCACATGACACATGGATGGGTGCTATCGAGGAAGCTCAGGATTGAAGACTAGAATGGGAAGTTGAAAACATCCCTGAGGAAAGTAGGAGCAAATCAAGCATAACACAAAAATTAGTTGGAAATGTCCAGAGAGTCATCAGAAACACAGCTCAACTCAAGGACATATTTACCATGGAGGTACTGTGAAGCATATAATAATTTAAACCAGCCAGCTAGCCAAGCCATTAATTTCTTATTTTGACCATAAAGAAAATATTAATAAATATAGTGTTGTCCCAGTTCCTTCCTTACCTGAAGCATTTCATTGAATTCTGGATCAGTGCTATTAGTTTTGATTTTTGTCTTTCTTTTGCTCTGGCGAGACTTGTCTGGCAGAAGATATGCTTTGACATAACTACAGAATAAATAATAGATGATTTATCAATTTTGCAAAAAGTTACAAGATTGGTATACAAACATGTAGATATCCAAATACAGAAAATTATTATGTATAACACTGTCAAAATTAAATCAGAGACATCAAAAAGGTTATACTTTAGGTTTATTTGCTCTCTCATGTGTTGTGGTACATCATATGTTTTTTGTTTATTTTATGTAGCAAGAGATATATTGGAAATATATACAGTTCAAATAAATATATATTTGTGGGTAAATTATCTATATAATGGCTGGAACCAGAAGTGGTATTCAGCAGGTTTTGACCTGCACTGAGAGAAATCTTTTATTGAAGAGCCTTTTATTATTTGCAAGAGAATATGGAAGAAAAGCTATAATACTCTCATTTTCCCCATCATTCACTTTTTTGGGCAGGAGAAGACAGAAAACTTCAGCTTCTTCCTTAAATTGATTGTTTTTACAGTTATAATTGTAGAGAAAAACAAAGGAAGAAAACAATTGTTCCATTCTGGGTTTTTTTTTTTATTGTTACTGAATCACACTACACATGCCAGAACAAAATTGTGGAGAATTATGGTCAGTTTGTCAGAGTATATTCATGAACTGGAATAGAGCATGGTAACAAGGTCAGCCAATGAATAGGCATAGCAACTAAGTCAGTCAATGAGGACTGATTGGAAACTGAAACTAGAAGTAGCCTTGGCGTGGCTCTATATTAAGCTCTGCAGCTCTGAAACTATGTTAAGCTCTAAGTCTGTCTATTGAAATGAAACTGCTTCTCTCCTCTGCTGTATATCTTGTTTGCCTGCTGAACTAAAGTGAAACTGATGTCTGTTTCTGAGCACCTGAATTGCTGCTGAAGCTCTGAACTTGTAACATGTCTACTTATGTTTGAGTTTGCTCTATGTTGGAGAAATCTACAACTGTTTTGTAAAATTTACTTCATATATTTATAAAGAAGTTAAATGAAGCCTCAGCCATCTGTGTTTATTTTTTTGGAGCTAAATTTACGCTGCAAAACTCTGAAAACAGTTGACAATCAGAACTTAAATTTGCATTTTCTAATTGAAAAGTCTTTAGGATAAGAAAAGAGAAAGATACTAGCACAAGGCATTTAGTGGTAAACATGGGTTTTTCATTTCGCCAAAATTAAGTCTCTTCTCCCAGGTAGTGTAGCACTGAAGTTATCAAACTGGAAAAATATTCATATCAATTCACCATCTCCAGATTGACTGATTTATTATTAAACTTCTATGCGGCCCATCTCACTGAGCCAATTCTAGATTCTAGATTTCACCAACTGAAGCAACTGCTTCAGCAACTGCTTCTCAAAGTTTTCAAGGATTAAAAAATGATATAGCTCTTATCTCATTTAAAGTAAACTTCAATAAGAACATGGGTAAACTTTCATAAGAACATGAACACGTCTTTCACTTTTTGCAAACTCCAACCCAAATGTGAGTGTATGATATTGTACTGTAGTAAATGGTAGATCTGTGAAAGACAAATCTAACTAGCAAACATAGCTAGAATTGTAAATAAATAGAAGGTTAGTTAAAAAAAAGAAAGATTTGCTTACGGATCTGTTCTTTGTTTCTTTTCATCAGCAATGGCCAAGTTCTTGCATTTTTTTACAAGTATGTTAAGACCTCCTGTTTTATAGTTGTAGCTGATTTGCAGACAAATTTCACCACTAATATTCACGTTTCCATAGTCCCCAGTTTCACTGTAAACACTCATCATACTGTTAATGCTAGTCTGAAAAAGAGAGGGTGACAAAATTGGTTGATGGCAAAATTCAATCTCAATATCCCATTGAAGAAACATACCTATTTTATTTTACTTGTTCAAATAGCTCAAAGTTGTCTTACTCAGTTCTCATGTACATGCACATCTGTAAAATTAAGCTCAGAGATTATCCTAAACTCTTCTGGTAAACCCTTGAATAGAGACTTCAATAGAGACTAGTTTAATATTTTAACTCCAAAATAATTTACTTATGTTTTTCACGGATAATCAGAGTTGGAAGGTACCTTGTAGGTCATCTAGTACAACCCTCCACCTAAGCAGGAGCCTCTCCCACAACTTCTGAAGGCAAGCTGTTCCATTGGTTGATTGTTCTCACTGTCAGAAAGTTTCTCCTTGTTCCCAAGTTAAATCTCTCCTTGTTCAGTTTCCATCCATTATTCCTTATAGGCGCTTTAGAAAATAGCTTGACCCCTTCCTCTCTCTGGCAGCCCCTCAAATATTGGAACACTGCTATCATGTCTCCCCAATCCTTCTCTTCACTAGACTAGCCATGCCCAGTTCCTGTAACCGTTCTTTCATATGTTTTAGTCTCCAGTCCCCTAATCATCCTGGTTGCTCTTCTCTGCACTTTTTCTAGAGCCTCAAGATCTTTTTTATAGTGTGGTGACCAAAACTGGATGCAGTACTCTAGGTGTGATCTTATGAAGGATTTATAGAGTAGTGTTAGTACCTCACCTGATCTTGATTATATCCCTCTATCAATGCAATTTAGGATTACATTAGCTTTTTTCAGGGGTGGGATTCAAATTTTTTTACTTCTGGTTCTTTGGGCTAGGTGGTCATTTTACTGGGTGGGTGTGAGTAGATGGTCATGTAACTGGGTGGGGGTGGCCAACTCGACATACGGTGCCTGGCCCCACCTTCTTAACATACCTAAAACACCTCTAATTGTACCACAAATCTCTCTTCAATGGCCACTGTCATCACCATGAAATCTGCAATGCCTCATTTAACTCGCACTTATGACTAATCCTTGCATTTAGGCTTGTTGCAGCATTCTTAACAACCGTGTCACTAATTTCGCAACTGTGTTGCTTCACTTTACCATGGTGACAAGATAGGTTGTAAAACGTAAAATGTGAGGACCAATCATAAGGTGCAAGGACCAGTCATAAGTGAAAGGACCGGTCATAATTCACTTTTTTCAGCCCTCTGAGTAGTCCCTATGCACATAGGACTATGGGGATTACTCAGAGGGCTGAAAAAAGTGAATTATGACCGGTTCTTGCACTTACAACCGGTCCTCAAATTTATGCCCATTGCAGCATCATCACGCTCACATGCTCAAAATTTGGCTGTTTGGCAATTGGCATGTATTTATCACCCTTGCACTGTCCTGGGGTCATGTGATTGCCATTTGTGATTGTCCCAGCAGGCTTTTGACAAGGGATTGAGGGGGCTTTGATCAGGATTCCTTTGGCCTAAATTTATGCATGAGCCTTTCCCCAGAAAAGGCCATATTTTTTTAAAGAATTGCAGACAAATGCATTCCTGTCCACCATAACAAAGCACAGTCCTACGCTTATAATTTTTCTGCTTTTTCAAGACAGGGAGATGCACTTCTAAACAAAGAATTGACTGCAGATAGCTCTCTTTTTCACATTGCAGGAAATTTCAGAAATGGCTCAGTGAGCTAACAACTAACTGGCTGATTTTGGGTCAGTCATTCCTTCTCTCAGCCCAGCCTATCTCACAGGACTGTGGTGGGGAAAATAGGAGGAGAAGGAGGGACATTTGGAATGTTTGCTGCTTTGAACTGATAAAAATAATGATGGAATATAAATAAAGAAATACATGATTTTTCTGTATTGTCGCAATTAGTTCGCCCAAACCAGTCAGAACTGGCAGAATCCCAGCTTTTGTGGCTGCTGCTGCACACTGCTCGCTCATATTTAGCTGGTTGTCCACTAAGACTCCAAGATCAGACTCTCACTGTTTCACCCAGTCTTATATGTGTACTTTTGGTATTTCTTGTCTATGACTTTACTTTTCTCGACATTGAATTTCATTTTGTTCGATATGGCCCAATGTTCTAATCTGTCAAGGTCCATCTGGATCTTGAGCCTATCTTCTTGGGTGTTAGCGATTCCTGCCAGCTTCGTATCATCTGCAAATTTAGTCAGTTCCCCTTCTATTCCCTCATCTAAGTCATCAACATTGAAGATTACTGGGCCTAAACGGAACCTTGTGGCACCTGACTGCTTACTTCCCTCTATGTAGACTTAGACCCATTAAGGACTATTCACTCAGTACGGTTTGTCAGCTAGTTGCGAATCCATCTGTCCCACTTCTTTCTAGCTTACCAAGGAGTAGGCTGTGGTCTACTTTGTCGAATGTCTTGCTGAAATCTGTACATTATGTCCACAGTATTTTGCTGGTCTACTAATTTAGTCTATGTTGAAGAATGAAATAAAATTGGTTTGGCATGATCTGTTTTTAACAAACCCGTGCTGACTGCTAGTTATTACTTTACTTGTTTCTAAATGTTGGCAGATCTGGGGGTTTTTTATTATTATCTTTTCCAGTATCTTNATAGTTTCCTGGGTCTGTTTTTTTTCCTTTTTTGAAGATGGGAACCACATCAGCTCTTTTCCAGTCCTCTGATAGTTTCCTGGTGCTCCACGATTTTTGAAAGATGTGATGTAGTGGTTCTGAGATGACCTCTGCCAGCTTCTTTAAAATTCTGGGATGTAATCCATCAGGTCCTGGTGATTTGTATTCATTAAGATCAGACAGGTGTTCTCTTACTATTTTTTTTTATTTTAACTTTTATTTCTTATCTATCTTTTAGAATTATGTTTTTGGTAGGTTGGGCTATTGTTTCTTTTAGTTTGAAGACTGATGCAAAGAATGAATTAAGCAGCTCTGCTTTCTCTCTGCTGTCTGTTACTTCCTTGCTGTCTTCTCTCTTTAGTGGATCGACTGTTTCCTTGATTTTTTTCTTGTTATTGATATGGTGGAAGACACTTTATTATCTTTGACAAGTCTTTGTTCATTCTGAGCAAGTCTTTGTTCATTCTGAGCCTTTGCTTTCCTGACTTCATCTTTGTAGATTCTGGCTATCTGCTGATAATCTGCATTAGCTGTATGTACCTCTTTCCATTTTTTGTACTTGTCCTTTTTTTCTTTCAGTTGTTCAGAGAGATCTTTGTGGAGCCATGTTCACTTCTTCTTGGATTCCTTGTTTTTCTCTCTCAGTGGTATTGTGCTGGTCTGGGCTTCTATGATTGTACTTTTCAGAGTTTCCCAAGATTCCTGAATTGTTGTCCCCTGTAGGATTTTCATCCAAGGAATCTTTCCCAAGTTCTCTCTGAGCTTATTAAAATCAGATCCTTTAAAATCTGAGTCTGATGTCATTATGTTCTATTGCTTGTGTTTGTGTTATATTGAATTCTAGTATGCCATAGTTCCTACAGTTTCAACTCCCTCTATCAAGGTTCCTGCAGTTTCAACTCTCTCTATCACTTCATCCCTGTTTATAAGAATTAAGTTCAGTATAGCTGTCCCTCTAGTTCCATCCTCTACTTTTGGACAACAAAGTTGCCAGCTAGGTTGGTTAGGAACCTATTTGATTTCTCCTTTTTCAATTGATATCAGAGTAATTGAAGTCCTCCATTACTATTGTAGTGTGTTTCTTACATATGTTTGTAAGTTGGTTGGCCAAACAAACATCTATTTTTTCTGCTTGGTTGGGTGGCCAATAATATACACCTATGGCTATGTCATTCTTTTTTTTCTTTTATATGGACCTATATGCATTCTAGGAGGTTTTAATATTTGGTTTCATGCATTTCTGTACCAATATAGTGGTCCTTTACATACAGTGCAAATCTATCTCCTCTTTTATGGGGTTTTTTTAAACAGTTTATATCCTTCTAATGGTATGTTCTAGTCATGAGTTGCATCCCACCAAGTTTCTGTTATTCCAACTATATCATATCTACCTTCATGTATTAATAGATCAAGTTTACCCTGTTTGTTCCCCAGACTTTGTGCATTTGTGTATAGGCACTTGAGATCTTTATGTTTGACTCTGGGTATGCTTCCTATGTCTCCTATTTAGTGTTTGAGTTTGTTTTCCTTCCCATCCCTCTTTACTTCATTATTTGACTTGCTTTCTAGAGTTTTTTGCTTGGAATTAGGTCCTGGAGATCCTAAGATTGGTCACCCTCCCACCTTAATTTTAGTTTAAAGCCCTCCTGATTAATTGAGCCAGTCATTTTCCAAAAACATTCTTCCCAGTCTTTGTGAGGTGCAAGCCATCCCTTGTCAGAAGCCCATCATGGGGTAGTACACACCTTGGTCCAGGAATCCAAAGTTTTTTTGGTGACACTAACCCTTTAAGCCAGTGGTTCACTTCTCATATTCTCTGTTCTCTTACCGGATGTTGTCCTTTCATTGGCAGTATAGATGAAAAACCTACTTGTGCAGCTAAGTCCTTGACTTTCTTGCCTACCTGCTCATAATCACTCAATATTGTTTTCAAGTCCTTTTTTGTGTCATTTGTGCCTAGTAGGAAAGGATAGTAGTCTATGGGCCTAATTATTTTGGTTAGGTTCTCAGCCACATCCTTGATTTTTGCTCCAGGGAGACAACATAAGTCCCTAGATTACATGTCCAGTCTGCAGATGGCTGGTTCTGTTCTTTGAGAATAGAATCTCCTATCACCAATACACACCTTTCTATTTTTTAGGGGGGTCTTTCCATTTATCTCAGGTGAGTTTGATGTGACTTTAGAGATGTTGGACGATGCCTCTTTTCTAAGTGTTTGCATGTTTTCTTTGAGGGGGAGGTTGTGGGTCTGAGTATTTTCAACTAGGTGGAGAAATCTGTAGCTCAGTTTTAATGGGTCTGCTTCTGATTGGGTTAAATTGGGCAGCACGGGTTTGTTGGATGTGTGCTGCTTCTTTCTTTGATTATTGTGTTTCCTTCTTTGTGTGATATGCCTCCATTTGTCTTCCTCCAAGAGTTTATCAGCAGGGTCAAATCCTCTGAGAGTTATCTGTTCATTATTTGGTTCAATTTGGGCATGGCTTTCTTGTGCAAGTTGGAGTTTGGCTAGAGCTGCCTCTTGATCCCTTACTTTTTCCTCTAGTGTAGTTCACATAGCTTACATTTAATACATGTGTAATTTGGGTGTCCTTTGGGCATAAGCACATACACAGAACATATATTGCATACCACAAAAGTATTAGTCACCTATTCCATGAGTTTTTCTTTTTGCTGGTTCTTTTAAGGGTATAGAGTTTTGTATCTTTTTTTTTCCTATCCTTTTCCCCCCCCTTTTTTCTGCCAACATCGCAAACTGCATTCTCTCCCTCCTAGTCACTCCTTTAGGTATTTCTTTCCCCTCCTCCCAACGATTAGCTGTTCCGATGTTCAGCTGTGCTGGGATCCCCCCTCACTGTCTTACTGCTTCACCCAGGAGGCTTCCCTGAGGCCAAGAGGCAAAAAGGTGGTGCGGGGGGGTTCTTCCCCCCGTGCTCCATTTTTTGCTTTCCTGGGCCCCAGGGAAGCTTCCTGGGAGCAAAAACATCCCCCAGGAGGCTTGCCTGAGGCTCAGGAGGCCCAAAAATGGAGCATAGGGAGGTGCTGTGTGCCATCCCATGCTATTTTTTTGCCTCCCTGGATTCCAGGGAAGCCTTCAAGGAGCAAAAACAGCCCCCTAGAGGCTTTCCCTGGGGGTGCTGCATAGAAGAAGAAGAAGAAGGAGAAGGAGAAGGAGGAAAAGGAGGAGAAGGAGAAGAAGAGAAGGAAGAAGAAGAAGAAGAAGAAGAAGAAGAAGAAGAAGAAGAAGAAGAAGAAGAAGAAGAAGAAGGGGAGGAGGAGGAGCCACGCCCACCAGACACATGGCCACCCCACCTAGCCACCCGCACAAAACCAGTTGTTAAAAAAATTGAATCCCATCCCAGCCACATATCACAAATGTCCTGACATTCCAAAATATAGGATACAGAATAATGGACTTAAGTGATAAGAACACAGATTTTGGTTGCATAATAGGAGAGGGGGAAAGCTTATAGTTTGATATTACTCAAAGAGTTAGTTGGATCCCCTTCACTGAATGTTTTCACACAAAGGCTAGACAGCCTTGATGCTTTCATTCAATGAATAAGAGGTTGAACCTGGAAGCCTGAATGGTCCATTACAATCTATGATTCTATGTTATTCTCCATTCAAATAATCTGAATGGATAGAAAAATTATTTCTCCATATATAGAAGATAGCCCTGTAATGTAGGTACTGATTAGTCAATATGAAATCCTTGCATCTACCTCTGTTCATCTTTTGGCTGTATTGTTCAAATTGTTAAAAGGGATTAATTGTTTTAAATTTCTCCATATTTAAAAAATATTTTATTACAAAATAGCCATTCTCACTTTTAAGTATATGATGCTGTTATTGTTAGCCATTGACTTAATGGAGGAATTATTATCAATCAACAAATATTTATTTTTGCTATTTATATATGTAGAAATGAAACAGGAACAGAGATGAGCTCTTGCATGTGTCAGAAAAGTGAGAGAACTTACAGTATCACCATCTGCTTCTGGAACATTTAAATAGTGCCATTTCCTCTCAGAATTTGAAGGAGAATTCTTTATGAGGGAGGCAAAAGGCAGAGGAAAGAAGAACATTATGTAGTACCAATAGGTGAAAATGGATAAAGAAAAGACACGGAGAAATACAACAACCAACCATTGTATGGAAAAAAGTGATTAGTAAATAACTCACATTTATGGACATAGACATAGAAATTATGTTATCTCTCCAATGATGAATTTAACCTTAGGCTGAGCACTCATTTTCATTTTGCAATATTATAGAAATATTTGGATAAAAACATTTTGTTATCACAAGGCAGATGTCTATCTGCCTACATACAAGCACTTTGTAGTTAATATATTTTAATCAATCATTTAAAATTCCTTAGAATACAAGATACTTAAATGCTATAATTACTATAGCAATTAAACTACCTGCTAGTTGCCAACAAATAATTTACTTGCAAAGCATCAAGTGAAATTATCCACAGTTTGATGTAATGGTTAAGGTACTTGACTGGAAGGCGGGGAATTGAATTTTAGTGTCCAGAAGCATGAAAACTAGCTATGTGACTTCGGACTGGACTTTCTCAGTCTAACCAACTTCATAGGTGGCTATTGTGAGGGAAAGAGGAAGCAGGAGAACTATATACACTACTTTGAGTTTTACAAAATAAAGGAGATATATTTATCTAATAATAATGACAACGACCAAATCGTGCTACCTTAAATGTTAAACTATTATTTGCTTAATATGTGAAATGTACAATCTTCTTTCCAGCACAAAAGAAAAATAATTATTGGGTCCTGATTTCATCACCTTGAAGAACTACAGTCTACCCAATGCCTTCCTGAAATATTGACTAATTCTTCAATAACATAACTGAAACATCTTGTAATCCCCGTCAGCTTTGGAAGCCATACTGAGATCAGATGCTCCCACACTGCCACATTTTGAGCCTAGGAAAATAGGAGGGAGGAATTTCTTGGAGTATATGTAGTTAGACATGATAACATTATTTTTCTAGTTCATGGTAATGTTAGTTTGCACATAAGAGAGGAAAGTCTCAAGTTGGGACAGATGGTAATTGGGGCATGTGATGTGATGATGGGTGCAGGGTTTGGATTTGTAGTTTTTATTTATTGCAAAAAAGCCCAGAATGTTCAGATTCGGGATTCCCTAGTTGTGCCATTGAATTAGAATCTGGGGCAAAACTGCCCAAACCAAAAAGGTATTCCATGACACCAGCCAAGATGACTGAGTTGAGGAAATACATTGATACCAATTTAGCCAGAGGCTTCACTGAACCAGCAAAATTTACATTGGCAGCCCCAGTACTATTTAAAGAAAAGAAAGATGGCGACTTGAGATTATGTGTTGACTTTAGGGGCATCAATGGTGTATGCATAAAAACAATGTATCTCCTCCCCCAATGAAGGATTTGCTAAATCACCTGTCGAAAGGCAAAATCTTTACCAAACTAGATCTGAGAGAGGCCTATTACTGAGTCCACATAAAAGAGAGAGATGAGTGGAAAATGGCCTTCAATTGCCTTCTGGGTAGTTTCCAGTTCTGATTCATGCCTTTCAGACTCCAAGCCCCACCCCTCTGTATTTATGAAACTAGTCAAAGAAGTGTTACATACACATCTGTTCAAGGGGGTCCTTGTATACTTGGGCAACATTCTTATATTCAGTGAAACCATAGAAGAACATGTCAAATTAGTCAGGCAAGTGCTGAAAAAACTTTTAACCACCAAATTATATGCAAATCTGTCAAAATGGGAATTCCATAAAAGTCTTTGGACTACCTGAGCTACTGAGTGTCAAATCAGGGATTGAAATAGACCCTGAAGTGAAGGCGATGCTAGACTGGCAGCCACCAAAACATGCATACAACTTCAAAGCTTCCTGGGTTTTGCAAATTTTTATAGACAATTCATCCCTTCATTTGCTGAGGTCACTCTCTCTTTAACAGTTACTAAAAACTGGGCCTTCCCCGACCAAACCAAAACCCAATCAACTTCTCACTTGGACAATAAATTGTCAGAAATTTTTGCGACATTAAAATGCCTTTTTGCCATAGAGCCTATCCTCCAGCGTCTGGACCTGACAAAACCTTTTCTAGTCCAAACCAATGCCAGTGATGTGGCTGTCATGGCGATTCTACTTCAAAAGAACTCTCAAGACCAGCTGATGCCTTGAGCTTATGTGTCAAAAAAGTTGACAGACACAGAGCGTAAGTGGGCAGTTTGGGAAAAAGAGGCATTTGCTATGTGATGGGCTTTACTACCTTGGAGGCATTTCCTAGAAGGAGTAAAGGAGCCTTTCAAGGTGGGGACTGAGATCATAAAAACCTCAAGGCTCTGAAGATCCCTCGGAAGCTTTCTCCTAAACAAGTCAATACTTCAAGAGATTCAACTTTAACATGAAAATATATTACTTATTTAGGAGAAAGATTCTGAGGGTTTTTTTCCAAGGGGGGGAAACTTATTGGCAGATTCCTTGTCGAGAAAACCCCAATTTGACAGTCGTCGGTAGTAGTGCAAATTATGATATCAGAAGCCCAACCCATCGGCCAAGCAACCACTCGAGGCCAAGCCAAACACAGCCCTCGATTTCTGGAGGACAAACTGACAACCAATTTGAAAGCAGCATTTTTATCTCTAGCAGAAGCAGCTGAGGAATATAAACATAGGCAGACAAACATAGATGTCTCCAACCACCTTTTTTTTTTCCAAAAGTTTTATTGATTTTTTAACAACAAACATACACAAACAAAACACAAAACATGAAAAAAAACATAAAACATCTTTTTTGAAAGCAATCTGATCCCGGGTTACATCTCTTCATACAGACACCAATTCAAGTTCGTGCTCATTTTTGTATACTATTCCATATCTTATTACCATTCTATATTTTCTATATAGCTTCTCCCCTCTTTTAACTCTCTTAATTCTATTTTATTTATTTCATCATTCATCTCAATTTAGATATGTATACTAAATATTCCTTTGCGTTTGTCCTGTTTCAGCTGTCTATTATCTTTTCTCATTAAAGCAATATTTTTCCTGTAATCACTGATTGGAGTATACACGCCTTTATATCTTTTCCTTAATTTATAACACTTAAGTAATAATACATAACTTTCAATTTAGATTCTGTTAGTACATTCTAAAGCTACACACAATATTTTTAAAAGAAGAGATTATTAAATATATGATATAATTAAAACAGCAATTCATACCAATTCAATTCTATCATTTAAAATTAATAATTCATTTAAATTCTTAAACATTTCACACATTATTTTTCAAATAGGAATCATATTTCTATGGGAACCCTTATAAATTTTAAATAGTTACTTCTCCCCATTTTCACTTATATTTTAAAAACATTGTATCATTAAAGTATCCATTCCTTCCTAATTCAATTCTCTCATTTATTTCAATTTATTTTATTCAAAAAGTTTCACTAAAATTAACACTAAATATTTTTATCCCATTCTTTAATCATACGTTGTTCCAATTTTCTAACATTATTTCTACGTAAAGCATCAACAATACAATCTATATACCTTTGCAGAATCTCTTTTCAGTTAAATTTTTACCCATTGTCTCCTGAATAAGTCCTGTTTCTTTACATCTTGCCCCAAACCTTTGTAGCTTCTCTTCCATTCCTTCCTCCTTGCTTCTTCACTCTGCCTTTTTACCCCCTTGTCTCTCACCTCTATTTCCCTCTTCTGTGTTCTCCTTTTCTGTTGCTTTCTGACATTATATCCTTTCTCCACCTTATATTTTCCCTTTTTTGTTGTTTTTTTAGGTCTTAAATTCTCCATTCTCTTTCCCCTCTTTCCCCTTTCTTTCCCAACTAAAGTTACTTGTTCATTAAAGATGGGTTCTTCTTTTGTCCCAGTCTTCTTGCTGCTCAGTCTTTTCTTGTAGTTTCTCATAGGTACCAATCACCATTTCTAAGAAGTGAAAAACGGAGCCAAGAGACCCTTCCCTTCTTGTTCCTTCTTCCTTATATTTTTTAAATTCCATTTTCAGTTCATCCACAAATGATGCATTGTAGAAAGGAAAATTTTTTAAAAAACCACCCAATTGTTTTTGATCACTTTAATATATTTTCCAGAACTCCCAAAGTGCACCAAACAATCCAAATAGACACAAACTTTTTTCATTTAACACTTCTTTTTTTTTCACTTCTCTTCTTCCTGGGGTTTAGTTACAAAGTTCCAGTTAAGATATATCTTTTTAGAAGCCTTGTTACAATTAATTTTAGATTCTTTTTAAATTCCAAGCAGCCTCCTCCTCCCAAATCCTCTCTTATTCTTTTCCTCTCCTTCCCACTTACAGCAAAAAAAAGTTTTTAAGTGTTCAGAAATCTTTATTGTCCCCTTGACATTTAATTTTCCAGTTTAATTACCTATTGGTGCCAAAGCGTTTTCTTCCGATTTCTCATTCTTCTCTCTTCGCTGTCAATGTAAGGAAGGAGAGTGAAAGAAAAAAAAACTTTCTCTTTTCCACTTTCATTCGCAGCTTCCGAATCTTCTTTGGGAGCGATATATCTTTTATCAAATTTAAAATCCAGGATATCTCAGTTGTTGCTTCTTATCCCGGTCAGCCAAAACTTTCACTTGTTAACTTCCTCTTGCATTTTCTTTTCCAGCTGAGTGCTTCTTTGTGGCAGCCATTTCTGACCGCTACTCTTACCGCCTTTGGGAAAGGGAATTTAGCCAGCTGAGGAGGAAAGATGCAGCTTTCCTTGACCCTGCTGGAGTCTCCCCCCTCTTTACCACCTCTACAAGGTGGCTTGGCCTCGAATCCAGCTAGCTTGGGGCACTCCAGTGGCGAGCCCAGGAAGAAACCGTGCACAATTGAGGATTCCTGCCTGCCGCCGAAGCCCTGCAAACCAGAAGTCCTCCAACCACCTTTTAAAGTAGGGGACAAAGTGTTTTTGTCAACTAAATATCTTAAGTTGAAACTTCCTAGTAGAAAGTTGGGACCAAAATTCCCAAGTCCATTCCCTATATCGAAAGTAATCAATTCAGTGACTGTCCAACTTAGTCTCCCTTGGCTGTTAGGAAAAATACACTCAGTATTCCATAGTAGCTTGTTGAAGCCTGCTATTGGTTCTAATCTATGGCCTGTACCAACAGCTCCCTCCAAACCTCTGGTGGTACAGGGAGAAACACATTCTGAGATAAAGAAAATTCTCGATTTGAAATTACACTGAGAACGATTACAATATTTAGTGCTATGGAAAGCCTTCCCTTTGTTAGAGTTACTTGGGTGAAAAGTTGGGATATACATGATTAGACAATTTCATGAACAATTCCCTGACAAGCCAAAGGGTCCCCTTGGAGGGGGGAGAGGGGGTTAAGGGCAATGTGTTAACACATTGTTGTGTTTTGTTTATTGTATTTTTCAGGATGTGATTTTTTTCAAGGGGCGATGCCTGTCAGCTTTGAAAGCCATACTGAGACCAGATGCTCCCACATTGCCACATTTTAAGCCTGGGAAAATGGGAGGGGGGAATTTCTTGGAGTATATGTAGTTAGACATAACAACATTCTTTTTCTAATTCAAGGTCATGTTAATTTGCACATAAGTGAGGGAAAGCCTCAAGTTGGGATGGATGGTGATTGGGGCATGTGATGTGATGATGGGTGCAGGTGATCTGTAGTTTTTACTTATTGCAAGGAAGCCCGGAACTTTCAGGATTCCCCATTGGTTACTATCCAAATAAAAAAAGAACTTTTGAGAAGATGTCTGTCTCAGAGTTATTTGTTGGAGTGGAGGTTTTCTGGAATGCTGACACCCCAGTTATAAATAAAGAAGCAAAAAGTAGTTACAGTATATTTGTAACTATTGGCTGTATCCTTGCATCCATCAAACTAAGTGCAGTAAGCATAATAGTTGCATCAGCTGCCCTGGTCCCTCTAAGCTGCCAACATTCTATGTTTATTAGAAGCTAGCAGAACCTATAATCATTCATGCTTTTGTTGAACACAAATTAAAATCTCTAAAATCTATATAATGGCAATGGCATTTAATCTACTCTAAAACAAAAGACCTGAAGCTAAAAATCAGCTGTGAATGAAACACAACAGAATAAAATAGGTACATGGTCCAAGTATCAAAAATAATATGCTGTAGGAAAAAACAGTAAAAGAAAGTCATGCGTATGTATTTAATGGGTACTTACTGTGGAAAATCCACTTGCCAAATTATTTTGCCTTTTTGAAAAGCCAGAGGCTATAATGTCATCCATATCCTCTTCTGCTTCATTCAGGTAATCCTAATGGAAAACCAAAAGCATATATCCACCGTTAAGGAATAAAATAATATTTTATCAGGAAGGAATGAGTGGAGGACTAAACACTGTTGCTTTTTAAATAAAACCATTTACCTTAAGCCCATGTCCCACTGCACCAACGGATGCAAAGAGGATGTAAAACAGACAAAAAAGCTTGCCATCCATTG
>BHFT01049427.1:46856-65935 GCA_004320025.1 Laticauda laticaudata | reverse complement strand
GGTGGCATTAGCCAGGGCTCTGGAATCGATTTCTTCCAATGAACAGGTATTTGCAATATGTGGTGACGTTGTGACCGCATTTAGTGGGCCTTCCTTCAGGGGGTATCTTGCCTTTTGTATATGAAAATATGCTGTTGGTTAGGCAGTGTTCTGTTAGTTCCATGAGGTCTTTAAGCTGGTTGGTTTTATTTTTTGAATGATTTCCAAGGTTTCTTTTATCGGACTTGAGTGAATGTGAAACACGTCGAAACTTACAAGCAGATCTTCTTGTTTCTACGTGTAGATCTTTTGATTATTTCTAAAGAAGTGTATGAGTTTTGTACATATGAGCTGCGGTTTCAGCATGGCTGTTAGTTGTTTTGCTAAGTATTGTAGCTAGGTTTGTAATGTGCTCCTATGTCGAGCTGATGACTATGGGGTCTGAGGGTATGCCTTCTTTCGTGTATTTTTGGGGAGGCCGTATAATTTTGGGGCATCTAGAAGATTTTCTCTTGGGATGATCGTCTGGTTTGGATTTCTGTTGCTTATGTGGCTGGTTATAATTTCTTCTTGGGTTAATTTTTTCCAGATATGTGGTTGGGTCTGTGTTTATATGTTTGGGTATGTGGAAGTCTTGGAGTAGGTCTGTCATTTTGTTTCATAGTCTTTTCTGTCCATTACTACTGGTGGATTTCCTTCTCTGCTGCGGGAGTTATTATTATGCTGTTTATCATTTTTCAGGGTTTGTACGCTTTGTGAATTTCATCTTTTTGCAAATTTATTTTTGGCTGGTTTACGTTGTGCATAAATGATGAGTAACCTGGTGTCTTATTCTTGTCAGCTTCATCAGTATTTAATTTGGTTAGGCTGGATTCTACTGCACATATTGTGGTCTTGCGATAGCATTTGGGATTTTTGGTGCTGATGGCATAATTAAATCCTTTGGATAGGGACATCTGTATTCTGTTTTGTTGAGTTTCTCTGTTGGAAACGTTGTATACTAATTGTTTTCAGGTGTTGTGGTGCGGTTATGGAATTTTCTTGTCATTTTCTAATTTATTAGTTTCTTTGAAAGTTATCATTTTTGTAAGTGCTTTTCAGTTTCAGCTCTCCAAGTTGTAAGTTGTTTTAATCCTATCCAAAGTAGAGGGTTGGTTTTTGCTGCTCAATTTTCCACGTTATGCTAGCAAATCTTGTTTAACTGATCTAATTGGAACTTTTTACTGTGAAACTCATTTCTGAGTAGAGCCACATTCTGTTCTTTTTCAGGATACGTTTCGGTAGCTCTGTGTGCTTATGAAATTGTTAATTTGAAGCAGGTTGGTGCTTACACTGTTTGTCTCTGCAGCTGGCATTAGGAATTTTAGGTCACATTAGTTTCTGCTCTTTTAACTTTCCAGCTTTCTCATAGCTCTTATCTGGCTGTTTATTCCTCCCCGTAGAGTCAGATTATTTGTTTTTTTAAGCTTCGCGGGTACTTAATTTTGTGCTGTTTAGCTTCTTCGGGTTATTATCCACGTCATTCGTAGCTTCTGTTAAAGTTGGTAGTCATTGTAGTCTGTTAAAGTTGTGTAGCAACGTTTCAGCAGAATCTCATCTGCCATCATCAGGCTTCTGTATGGAAGTGTGTCTCACAGTTCCTCTGTTTCAAAATTTGAGGCTGGTGCTATTCTGATTGGGCTATTAACCTGGGCTCTGTGTTTCAGTGGGACTTGGAGTTTGATTGATTGGTGATTTCTGGTTTCTTCTGTCTGTTTTGTGGTGTGGAGACTTTCATTTGAGAGTGCAGGGCTTCTAAAAATGATACAGTCTGCTGGAATTCCATCTCTTCTATTCATGCTGTCAGGTCTTTTTCAATCTCTATGGCTTCTTCTTCATTGACGCCAATGGCTTCCAAAAAAAACAAAATCACCAGCTTGATCACAAAAACACACCAAGGACATAAACAGAGACCTAGAAACCCAACAGACCTATGGAACAGCTGTCTTGCCCTACATAAGAGGTACTACAGATAAAATCAGTAAGATACTACACAGCCATCACATCAAAGACTGCCTTCAAAAAGACAAAAAAATAGCAGCCATCCTGAGGGAACCCCCAAAGACAAAATTGGACCTGGAAACCAAGGCATATACGAAAATTCCTGTACATCATGCCGGCCACATACCATTGGACAGACAATAGAAGAATAGTACCCGCCTAGATGAACACCCCCAAAAATGCAGTAAAAAAGCTGCGGAACACAAACCTTCCTCACTAGTCCAAACACATGAAAAACCACAGGTACAACATCAACTTCAATGCACCCAAGAACCCCTAGCCACTATACGAAACCCCAGCCACAGAATCATCAGAGGAAGCCATAGAGATTGAAAAAAGACCTGACAGCATGAATAGAAGAGAGTGATTTCCGCAGGGACTGTCAATCATTTGGGGCAAGCCTGCACTCTCAAATAGAAAGATTCCACACCACAAAACAGACAAAACACCCTGACACCAGACAGACTCCCTCTGATGCCTCCAACTCAAACACCCCCCCACCAGGCACCAGGTGAAACCCAGCTTGCTGAGAATAGCCAAGGCCGTCCTTTCACACGAAGCCAAGCTGCATTGAACCTCCAACACAAGAACAAGAGAGTTGGGCTTTGCCAGGCAATCAAGCCACAAAAACAGCAGAAGAAACCAGAAACACCAATCAATCAACTCAAGCTTCAATGAACACAGACAGGTATAATAGCCAATCAGAATAGACCAGCCTCAATTTGAAACAGGGAACTGTGAACACACTTCCATGACAGAAGCCTGATTGATCGGCAGATGAGATTCTGCTGAAAACGTTGTGCTACAAGCTACAACTTTAACAGAACTACAATGACGTGGGATAATACCCGAAGAAAGCTAAACAGCACAAATGTAAGTACCCGTGAGAGCTTAAAAAAACATATATATATATAAAAAAAACTTTGATGTCCCAATCAGCCAAACTGAGAACGCCTAGCAGGACAAATAATCACTCAAGGCCTTCAACTGCATAGGCGGACGCGGGTCTAGGTGCTCGCTGTTCTGCCACTGGATAGGGAGAACTGTGAGAGTTGAGCCAACAACATGAAATAATAAAAACCTCGAATATGTTAAAAACGTGGTTGTAATGATTCCTCGGAGTATTTTGTGGGAAAAAAACCCTTCAATTTGGAATAAGGATTACCTCACACAGTCTATTGAATTAGCACTCAATGCGGCCACGCGGTCCCTTGACAGTAAAAAAACAAAAAAAATGGCGATCAGACCTTATTTGTGGCATGCGCGCCAGCAGCAATCTCCCGCCAAGAAAAAGAGATAAGTTCCAACAGTCTTCCCTTAAGGCTAAACTGGTGGAGAGGGGTGAAATAACGAGGCGATTACACCTCCACCCAGAAACGGCGTTCTTGGGGGAAAGGAGAAACAGCGATACGACTCAGAAACGAATGAGAAAAAAAAAGCCTTGCCATTTAAATAATAAAGCGGCTCAGCGATCGTAATGGCAAGGGTAAGGCTCGTGGTTGGGGGGGTGAAATGCACGCGAAGCCTGCCTGCACTGGCAATGCAAGCCCCAACGGCCAGGTGGCAAGGGCAGCGTTGGTAAGAAAAGAACAATTGACTGTCTGTCAAACCTTAAAGAGAATTCTCCTGTTTCGGCCAAGGAGTAACGAAAAAGCACTGCCTATCTCACGCAAGGCTGAGCCAAAACTGGGGAACTCTGGGGAGGAGTCCTGTGGAGGAAGAGGAGTGTTCCACAAATTAAGCCCAGCCTAGATGAGCAGAGACTGAAGCACCTCCCACTACTGGATACTCTGAGCAGCTTGTGGGAGAACATACTCCAACTCAAGTTGTTGTTGTTTTCTTTAAATAGAAGATACATGAAATTGACAGGTGGCAGCTGGCCAGTCTTATCTGGGCTTCAAAGCTAAGCAAAATTGGATCTTATTAGTAGCTGGAAAAAAAACCATGAGGGAATCAAAGTACTGTAGATTAGACATCAGAAAAACATTCTAGAAGAAATAGCAAACAACTTCCATACCGTTGCCACAATAGGATTGTGGAAGTGATACCCACCAGGAGGCCATATGCCTGTGAGTCTGTCACGAAGCCGATAAGTAGTAGATGTGAGTAGACAGCTTAGTTTCCTTCAGGAATAGGGGGTGTGCTGAGTTGGCAAATGAAAGCAGAAACTAAAAATTCCCAGAGGGAACTCTGCATAGAAATGGGTATAATTGCTGATAACCTAAGTAGATCAAAAGAGTATTTGATCTGCAAGAGAATATGCATTATAAGGAGCAATCTTGGCTGAAGATCCTGATGGACTAAAAGGTTGTGATCCATCGTATCTCAAAGCTCAAGATCTCCAAAGTCCTCCACAGCAACTCCAAAAAAGATTGCTGAAAAGAGTTATAGGTTCAAATGTGGCCCAAGAATTTAAAGATGGGACCTTTTTTAAATCTGAAATAATTTCTCAGACACTCAAATTGTAGAAAATAAAAGTTCCCACCAGACAGAGAAAATTGGAAACCAGGACCAGCCGAAGTGGAAAGGAATTCTGGCCAATTTCTTCAACTCTTTACTTATCTCTAAGTAGTTAAAGATAACCATGTGAACACATGTGTTCAATAAACATTGTCTCTTGCAAGCATACAGAGAAACCTTAGGCTGTATTCAGTATACAAACTTAGGCTGCCTACACTAGGCAGAAATGATATGCTGTGCATAAAAAAATGTAGTCCATTCCAATATACTTTAAGCTCAAGTCACTTTTATTATTTTTGTAAGAAGCCAAAGGAAGGAAGGACTGTGTAATGAACAGAAGTATTTAAAAATCTGTGAACCCTTTTGAATTTTCAGTATTTCTGTATAAATATTACCTAAAAGGCAATCTGTTCTCCATACAAATCCTAAGTAGATAAAGAGAAACCAATTAAATATGTCAAAAAATTGTTTATTTACAGATAGGTACAGGTAATCCTTGATTTACAACAGTGCATATAGTGACCATTCAAAATTACAATGGCACTGAAAAAAAGTGACTTTTGACCACTTTTCACAGTTATGACCTCTCTAGCATCCCAATGATCATATGATCAAAATTCAGAGGTATGGCAATTGGTTTATACTCATGACCATTGCTCTGTCCCAAGGTCATGTGATCCCCTTTTGAAACCTTCTGACAAGCAGTCAATGGGGAAGCCAGATTCATTCAAAAATCATGTTACTAACTTCACAACTGCAGTGATTCACTTAAAAATGAGGCAACTTTATGAGTTGAATTATGGGGCATAATTCACTTAACAAATGTCTCACTGAACAACAGAAATTTTGGGATCAATTGTAGTCATAAATTGAGGACTACCTGTATTAGTATAGATATTCTTTTCTAATTACTATTTCTACCAATGCCTGGGACAGATGGACTCACTGGCTTACAATTTCCTGGATTTCCTTTGGTTTCCTTGTTAAAAATTGGTATCACACTGGCTATTTTTCAAAAAGTCTAATTTTAAATGACATACCACATAATTTTGCCATAAGGTCAGCAATTTCAAGTCGGAGTTCTTTCAAAATAGTCCTGTGAGGGTATTATAATCACCTGGGCATTTGTCAGAATCTAGCTTCTGTCCTAAATTTTTTTTTTAACAAATTTTTTAATTAGTTTTCAATAAACAAACATACACAAACAAAATACAAACATCAAAACATAAAACTTCTTTTTGGAAAATGGCTTAATCCCGGGTTACATCTTTTTATATAGACATAAATTCAAAATTCATGCTCGCTTTTTATCCCATTTCATATCTTATTTACCATTCTACATTTTCTATATAGCTTCTGCTTTGAATAGGCTTCTCCCTTTTTCAAGCGTCTTCCAATATAAATTCCTAATTCTATATTCCATTTCACTCTCAGAGTTTAAACCTCAATTCATGCATATTTCTCTTGTCTGATTTACTGCTTTCTCAATTATCTGTTATCTATAATTTCTGATTTTCATTAACAAAATTTCTCCTGTAATCACTGATTGTAGTATGACGCCTTTGAATCTGTCCCTAAATTCTAAACTACACTTAAAAGTTTAATATTACTTGTTGCATTCTGATTTCTGTTTAGTACATTCTAACAGCTTACTTCACTATATTATAAAAAAAAAAGAATAATAAATTTATAATATAACAAAACAATAACCCAAGGCAAAATTAAACTCTAATTTAAATCCAGTTTAGTCCTAACATTAATTCAAGATAATAAAAATACAAACAATATTATCTATGTACTTGTAGAGTCTTTTTTAAATCATATTTTACCGCACTATTTCGAATAAACTTATTTCTTACATTCTTATTTTAAACCTTTGTACTTCTCTTCACCTTATTTTCCCCTTCCTTTCCTTCTCTAATCCTGACCTTTAACTCCTGCCTCGTCTTAGATATCTTTATCTGTTCACATTTCAGTTCTTCATTTATTCTTTTCTCATATAACACAAATTTCTCCTGTAATCATAGATTGAAATACAATGCCTTTAAATCTTTCCCCACTAAATTTAACAATTAGAAAACAATATACTTTCATTCTGATCTACTCTTATACATTTCGAAGCACTTACTACATTATTAAAATTATAGAAAAGAATAATAAATTATAATATAATTAAAACAAAATCCATAGCAATATAAGCTGTATTTATTAAATCCAATTCTAACATTATATATATTAATCCAATTTCCTAACAAATCTCACATATTTCTATCAAATATAAATACAACAATACAATCTATGTACTTTGCCAGAATCTCTTTTTTTAATTCAATTTTTACCCATACTCTCTGAATAATCGTTCTACTTACATACTTGTTTTTAAACCTTGTAACTTCTCTTCCCTTTCCTTTTCCTTCTTCTCCAATCTTGTCTTTTACCCCTTTCTTGATACATCTCCCACCTATCTCTAATCTCCACCTTCTTTTCTGTAATTTCTCATTGTGCTGTTGTCTTCTGATTTATTTCACCTTATTCTGTGACCCTTTTGTGTTTTTTTAAGTCTATAAAAATCTCCATATCTCTTTCCCTCTTTCCCTTTTCTCCCCACTAAGTTGTTTGTTCATTAAAGGATGCTTCTTCTTCATCCAATCTGTTATTTCGGATCTGTTCTTGTAGTTTCTGGTAATATAAATTCGCCATGTTCTAAAAAATGGAAAACAGATCTAGAAGAGCCCTTCCCTTCTTGATCCTCTCTTTTAGCTTTTAATTCAATTTTCATTCTCAAACAGTATGCCCATTGTAAAAAGTATTTTTTAGACATCCCAAAATTTATCTTTCAAATAATAATTTACCAAAAGTCCATAGTCACCACAATACAATCCTACACACAGCTCCTTTTATTAGGCACTTTGTTCTTTTATATTTCTCTCGAGGTTATAGTCTCACTATAAAAGCTCCATTAAAATATATCTTAGAAGTCTTGTTCAAAGTTTAGCTCAACTAAAAATTCCAAGCAGCTCCTCCAAGAAAATCTTAAATATAATTCTTCTCCTCCCCCTCCCACTTATAGCAAAAAAAGTTTTTTTTTTCAATGCTCATGAAATCTTATTGTCCCCTTGGTTTTCAATTTCTAAATTTATTACCTGGCTTAGCCAAAATGGTTTTGAATTTCTCACAATTCATTCTATCACCTTAAGAAAGAGATGAGAAAAAACAAAACTTTCTCTTCTTTCTTTCATCGCCGCTTCTTTCCGTCTTCGTCGGAACGATGTTTCTTTAATAAAACTTAAATTCCAGAAGTATTTAAATATTACTTGTAATCCCGGTTAGCCAAAAACTTCACTTTCTCAGCTTCCTCCTGCACATTCTTATCCGGATGAAAGCTCTTTTGTGGCGGCCATTGCTGAACCACCGCTCCACCACTTTCGGAAAAAGGGAGTTAAGCAGCTGGGGAGGGACCCCCAGACCCCTGCTGAGTCTCCCCTATCTTCAGTTACCTCTACGGGGTAACTATAGCCCCCAAACCCAGCTGGATTGGGGGCACCCAATTCCTGATATATCTGAGGAACAACACTTCAATAACAACAAGAGAGAGTTCCGCCCAAGAAGCCAATCAGTGGGCTGCAGTGGAAGTTACCCAGTCCCAGAAGATGTGGCTTCCATGAGAGCTTAGAGCATTGTTCCTCTCTATAATATAATAGACATGGTTTAGTGAAATTACTTTCCACACATAATCCTATGCTTTTTCCCCATCATGACATTTATAAAATTTGCACGCACATAATTATTTTGGAAATAAAACAAAAGTGTGGCGGGGGTGGGTAAGGAAGAAAATTGAAGTGTCTTCCTTGGTCAATATATCTGACAAAACCATTATCCTGGGGGATTAAATGAGATAAGAACTTAAGAGATATGCACAAAATCACATTAGCCAAAATCCAAGTAATACTACTTTTCAGGGTATTAATTTCATTTATTCTATTTGCTCTCCCTTCTGTCCAGATAACACTGTCTACATTCACTCCTCCCTAAAGGAGAACCTCCTGCTTTATATGATATAATCCTTCCTTTCTGAAGCTGCATTGAGATGTTTTTGCTTAATCACATTTATTTCTCCTCCTTCTGAGTTCTCTCACTAATTTCTTTCAAGGCCACAAAGCTGAAGATGCTCACACATGAACTCATATGCTCAACAACCTCAGCATTATACTGATAAGAGGGATGCTCAGAGAAACTGCAGTGAAGGAAAGCAGATATGCAAAATTAGATATGAACAGAAAGGCTTGGATTGGAAGCTGAACTGTTGATAAGTCAACAATTATTTAATAATCTGAACAACATGAACAATTGTATACAAGATCCTAATTACTTTTAATTGATATGACTGAGAGGCCCACTTTTTCATATTAGTTCTATCTTGTTTTCAGTATAAAATCTGGAAAAATGTTAAAAAATTAAGAAGTTACCAAAAAATCAAAATATATCAAAAGAATGACAATGCAGCAAATATACAGGACCAATGTTATTTAGCCAGCTATTTTGGGGACCAAACTAACTAGATTTCTCTAAAGAAAATACTTTTAAATAAATGTGAAAAATATTGCAGTAAATCTCATAACGTAGAATGAAACTGAGCTGCACATAAAAATCCAGACAAAAGCCTCTGATTTTAAGTTATCTGGGTTTGCATGGGAAAGGGCCAGAATTTTCTTCTACCTCTCAGTTATTCATAGTGGAAATAGTGTTATGAGGGAAACCAAATATTGGGAATACTTTCCTCAATATACTAGATATACTAGAGCACAATTTACTTCAGCCACAAACTCAATCAAGAGTGATCATTTCCTTTCCTTGATTTAGATAGACCCTTCTCCTGGGCTTTACTATCAGCATCATAAGATATTGAACCTATCCTAAAGGATTAGAGCAATAATTGCAAAAGAGAAAGATAAATGAAGTAAACACAGAAAGACTAAGCAATACAAGTATTAAGCATATTGCAATCCATATATGCTTAGCAATCACCTGTATGTTGTATTTTTTTCTTTCACAATCGTTTAAGAGTCAGGATGCACAATTTCACCTAATAACTTACCTGCAGTAAGCAGTATGCTCAGTCCCATAATTTGGTAGGCCAGTTTGCCCAGATAAACCGATCGCACAGGAAAAACACTTACCTGCACTAGTTAATACTTCCCACTCAAAAGAAAAAGTAACTGTCAGAGGTGTCTTATCATTAACCCAGTTCTCAGCCATGCAAAGTTCTATATATCAAAGAAATTTAATAAATAAATATCAGCATATGTACCATACACTGGTTTGGTGGCAAATGGCAAACAATGCAATGGCTTCAGATTATCTTCTTCAGTATTTGGGGGCGCAGGCAACATATGTTATCAACTGAAGCTTCTAGGCCACTCTCTTCCAATGTATGAAATAATTTAAATGTATCAATATATAGATAGATCTCTTTATCGAGCGGTTTTAGAAGATACCAAGTTAGCCAGGGGTGGGTTTCTACTGGTTCTGTCCATCTCTGTAGAACCGGTAGCTCTGAAGAGCAGCAGACATAGAACTGGTTCTATGTCTGCTGATGTTTTTGCCCACCAGCCCGCCTGGGCTCTTACCTGACCTTTATTTCCTGCTTTTTCAACTTCAGCTGCCATGCGAGGCACAGCTGCAGTTAAAAAAGCAGGAAAAAAGTGCTGTTTCAAAGGCTGTTTCTCTGCACGCAGCGTGCTGATGATGATTTACAGGCCCGCGCATGTAGCGTGCAGGAAAGCACATCATAAATCAACGAACCTCATAAATCATCAAACCGGTAGTTAACCCTATTGGATCCCACCCCTGAAGTTAGCCGTTTATCCTTCAGAATCCCTGTTACAACAGGTACTTAAGGAAAAACTATATAATGCCAGGATCCAACCCAGTATTGTGTTCAGGTCTGTGCAATACCTCATGGGCAGATGATATTGTGAAACAGAATCTGAATAATCAGTATACCGATGAAATGTCATTCTAAATCTCCTAATAACAAGCAATTTTATTCAGACATCAAACAATTATAGGCTGATATAACCCATGTGAATGGATTCTAGGAATTCAGACCTACAGATAGAAATAAAAGCAAATACTATGTTATCAACTCACAACCCACTGGGCCAGTCAAAAAAAAATACGGCAACATGTATCGAAAACTACTAAACTCAAAGAGAATCAGTTAGGTAATATTTCCTCTGATTTAGAAGCCTAAACAAAGTTATTGTCTATATAATCAAACCGTTGTTTGTTTTTTGTATGAAAATGCTGAAGAGAAGATTCCTAAAACACAAATGTTCCTAGTTCAGCCAAAGCAGCAGCCAAAGCTGAAATTTTAAGAAGTCTTAATATAATCTAAGTGCTTCTCTGGCTCCCAAACGAGCGTATTGCTCAGCCTCAAGCAAAGGGTCTCTTACAAAATAAGTAAATAATTATGCCCAGCAGCCAGTTAATGTTCACTCTGTGATCTGCTCTCTCGTCTCAGAAAGCTTACAGGGTAATAAGAATGAACCATCACTTCACACAGATACTAATAATAATAAAAAGTCAGTGGAAAAAAACTATAAAGAATACAGATTAAATGCCAAATAGCTTTCAATGCTATCAATGCAAAATAATTTTAAAAAGAATATTGCTATTCCAGCTGAAGTGACTCTTTGGGGAAAGAGTATTAATGACTAAATTACTGTCAGAGCAAGGACAGAGTGTCTTCAGGTGATCTTTCCAATGATACATGACATGACCTTCACCTCCCAAAGCTTAGGAAAAAGTCACAGGCTGCCACTGACATATTCTTTCCTAGCATACCATTATAAGCAAGACATTTGAAGGTCTGCTAATTTGTCCTTCACATTCTGTTTATTTTATTAGATCATTTATAACCTCCCTATCAGAGTAGAAATCCTTCCAAATCTTTTAGCAGCCCAGTCACCTAAGCAATACTTTCCTCTGTGACCAATGGATCACTGAGGAGCTCAAGAAACAATGACAGATAAGGCCTGTTCAATGGATTTCTTCTTTCTGTAAGGAAATGCTATTAAGGAGCCAGAAAAATAAAACTGACAGAAATGAAACTAAGATTTAGAGTAAGAGTAAACCTCAGGATTTTCCTAGTGGAGTCAAATGAGCCACATAAGAAACAAAGAGACTCTAGAAGCACACTAAACATGTTTCAGGAATGATTCCAAATGGGCCAAAACTTTATGAGAGAACTATTTTATGTCTCCACAGTAATGACTAGCTTGTGAAAGAAAAAAATGTTTTTTTCTATGGCCTAGAGCAGGAATGTCAAACTCGCAGCCTGCAGTCTGGATGCGTCACACGCTGGCCACACCTACCCCTGGTTTAGCAAAGGGGGGGAAAGTTGCGATATGTCACATGACGACAACACAAGTTTGACATCCCTGGCCGAGAGAAAGAGGAAAATGTTTATTTCAAGGAGCCTAACCATCTAAAATATGATACTGTAATTCAATCTATACAAGAACATACAAGTCAATAGTGAATCTTTGCAAGCCTCAATGAAGTGAAAAAGCAACATTAACAAAATGCAAATGGCATGTTGATCAGCTGTTTGTAAATATGATTGTTGATAGAAGAATAATGCAGAAAAAAATACTATCATTAATATGGCACTACCACTTCAAACATGATGATCCTGGCTCAGCATCAGTTTTTGAAAATTGTATGGGTTTGATAGGCAAGAAGAGACAAGGCAGTAAGATCTAATCAAGTTCAGTCTTTTATTGCTTGCACTTAATGGACAGAATCTTGCTAAAGTGAAGCTATAACTGCCTAACCTATCAGATCTATTCTACCCTGAACCTCTTCCCCAACCAGCCCAGTCTCACTACACAGTCTCTTTCTGGGAAGGCTCCAAGTTGGCAAAACACTCCCCCTCTGCTGCTGCAGATACACATTTCCATCACAGCAATAGGCATTGTGATACCCATGGCAGTATGGGTATCCTTTAGCTGTTATAATCATCTCTCCAGCTTAGCGCCCCAGGTGCATAGATTTCAGACTGTATAGTAGTTAGCCATGCTACTTGGAAAGGATGGGTGTTGCAGCCAACCCATCTGAATAGGAAAATATATATAAAAACTGTTTCATAATGTATATCCTGAGCTGTTGTAAACCTCTGTTTAACTTGTTTGTTTACACACCACAGTAATAAAAGAGACAGCACAGACACTGAAATCTCTATAAAAGCACTTTCCAAATCTATGAAAAGCTATTGCCACTGCCTAGCCAAGCCATTACCCTAATGAATAACTGCAGAGTGTTTGAATGAAGCTTGAACAACATTAGCATTGGCTTTTCTAAATAATCTATGCATCCAAGTTTCATTAATTTTAGTGTCAATTTAGTAACCATGTCCCAATACAAAAATGCATTCATGGACAGTGTTTAATACAGCTTAAAATGCTTTTTTCATTAAAATCTAGTTGATTTGTATTAGGGATTCTCACATAGAATTACTGAATCCATATTAATCAGTCTGGATTACAGTTAATACTCTGGTTAATACAGATTATTTTAACATGTTTTCCAACAATGGGAGGTAAATAGCTTTCTATTTTGTGACTGCTATACTTCAACATGTACCGTTCAAATTTTATGGGTTACTCAAGATTATGAAACCAATTAAACAACTGGAAAATTCAGAATTTGTACCCTAATATTACAAGATCTGGATAAGGCAATGCAGGTAGTCCTTGTTTAGCAATTGCCTTGGATAGTGACTACAAATACAAGAGTAATAAAAGATAGTAAACAGTAGTAAAAATTATTTTTCAGCCAATCATTTTCTACACCTGACATCAATACATACCAAAATGAGAATAACACTAGTATTATTGCACAAAATAATTTTATATGAATAAGTTGGCAGCAACCAATGATCTCTGCATCTTTCTCTCCCAGTCAAGTGGTTAATTTAGTGACTGTCACCTAGCAACCATTTTGCCATTAGCTAAACAAAGACTACCTGTGTACAAGCATTTTTCAATTCTTTTTTATTTATGTAAAATCATTCACATACAGTATTTGTTCCTACAGCCTTACAATGTAATACACTGCTGTATTATGTACTGTGTTGGAAATCTGCCATTTTTTTCAACTACACTTTTTTATTAAGTAGCACAAAAATAATAATCTATTTACCATAGTTCCTATATGTCATGAATTTCAAGTTCCTTCAAGAGAGACTAATCTCAGTTGAGTTCCCTCTACCATCTTTGCTATATGTTTGTAAAAGGTGATTGATAAAACATATGGCTAAATGTGGGGGGGGAATTCCTTTGTTAGAATTTGACTATTTTGTTGCAGAATCAATTGGGAGGGACAGACAAAATGCTACTAGTCCAGATTCCTTGCCCAATGATTTCATGCCACAAAACCAGTTTACTCAGATATATTTAAGTCAGTCTATCAGTGTGTTTCAAGAAAGCTTCATTAGTCTACATGATTTCTATTATACTATCTGATTTTTACCAATATGTTTTATTTTATTTATTCATTCTGTTGCCTGTATTATTCTAAAGCAACACTGGGTTTAGAAATTTGTCTGCAAGAAAATATAAGTATTATACTGAGGTTCCTGAAATGAATTAGCAGTACTCATGACATTCTCAGTGGTATGTGTGTTTCTTGAACTTTCTTCTCATGACTTTAACAGAATATTCCATAAGCAGGATCAAGCAAGGCATTCCTTGGTAGTTTAATCATAAACTGAATTTGGCAACAATTCATAGTATTTTTTGTATAAGAGCCTGATAATTACTTTTCACACAAGAAAAAAATTAGCACTTACATAGCGATAATAGAGTTAACAGTGCAGCTGACACATATAATGTCTCACCTACCTTTTACCTGCCTGAGATATTATCGCTTTTCATGTGTTTAATTCTTCATGTCTAATCACACTGGTTTGACACCTTCCGCATTGTGACCACTAGTTACAACTAGTATTTCTCAACAGATTAGACAGGTCTAGCAGAAATACAACTTACTTTATACTCTAAACTGTTTTTTCAGAATAGCCATCAAGATAAGTTCCAGTACAAGGTGCTCTGTTTGCTTTAATTACTGTATTTTAAAATATGCTTGCAATTAAATAGGTATGAATGGTATGAACACAGTAGCTCTCTGTAACTGAACTAGTTGCTAAGTGTTGGACCAACAGTAAGAAGACTCGGGTTTTAGGCCCCTGCCCATTGTAGAAACTCTTGGGGTGGGAGGTTGTGAGAAAAACAGGAGGAAGCACCATAACCTTGGACAACAGGTAGCATATCATTCTAATAAATTAAATGAATTCCTCAACAAAGCATGCCTATTCCTGGGATCATATGACAGATACTGAAATAGGTTCAGGGTATGAAGAAGTGAACAAGAGATAGGCTGTAGAAAGAATGGGGAGAGGGAGGAATTAAAGTTTTGAGCTGGATACAGGAGCAACAGCAGACTTTATATTCTAGCACTTTTACAATGCTAAAATAATGAGTATGGGGGAGAAATCCTTTGACAAATTTTATTCGAGGAAGTTGAGGAATTGGTATGTACTCACCAATTGGGAGGCTTTCTGCTTATCCTCTTGGGCACCAATTCTCTCCTGTTGCAGGGCAGCATTCAGACTCTCACTGACCACCTCCTTCTCCCTTTTTGCCAAATGAAGTAGTTCTTCTTGGACCATTGCTTGCTCTTGTTCATACCTGTAAGGAAGAAAATGATCAGCAGCTATAGGCTAAAAGTTCTCAAATTATGAGACAACAATCTTGCTAGATCCAAGAACTGGTGTCAGTAGGTTATCACTTTACATTATGTTGTAGAAAGCAACAGAAATTAAATTTCACTTCAATGAGAAACCCAGTCAACATACGGGATGATCATGACCAGTTCTAATGTTCAGTGGTTTTCCAAGGAAAAGATAAAACAATTTATGGAAGCTTGGACTGTGAAATATTTATACTGTTACTTTGGCTTAAAATGGGAGTTTATAATTAACAAATAATTTTAAAAATTGACAAATTATTTTACAGCATCACAATCCTAAAAATCTAACATCACAGTCAAAATGAATACGCACAGCCAGTTTTTATGTAAATTCTAAAGTGTGCAATATTGGTTTATAATCTAAATGTAGATATTATAAATATTAAGAGGCCCCACCGTGTTCCATTATGCAGTTGATATTTTTTGTCATATACAGTGAATTTGTCAGATTTTCTGTAAGAAATGGTATTTTACAAAATGCCCAATCCATTCATGTTACGGAATGAGGAATAAATTTGCATTATGTTTTAACCAGATTATTCCATTGTTAATATTACAAAGAAAAAAATAGGGCTGTTTCAGTTGTAGTTTTGGATAGGGCTGTACTCCCTGTAGTAGAGGAACTGTGAGTTGAAGATTCTCTTAGATTTGCAATTCCTATTGAAGTAGCAAGTAGAAGCTGGTATCTCTGCTTAGGTTACAGCATACAGAATACAGCAACTAGACCCAATTTAAAATGCTGACCATTAACTAAAAAAATCTATGTAGCAGGATTTTGGATTATTTTACAGATTGCCTTATACCTTACTGCAGCCATACACCTTCCCCAACAAAAGGCTATTGTTTTCCTAACAGGCTATGGCTCTCCACCCTTCTAAATATAACTTTAATACTTAGTACTTTAATACTTAGTCCAGGCAGAAGTTAATCTGTAAAGTAATATACAACCTTCTAGAATTCTTAACTCTATAGGGGATGAGTTGTTGCTTCAGTTTGGTTGTTCTAGTTGCTATTGAGCTCCCAGCAAAGGTCCAAGCTCCAGGCAGGACTCCCACCATTTGTCTGAAATGGTATAGGGTTTCCTGCCTGCACAGAGGGTTGAATTAGAAGACCTCCAAGGTCCCTTCCAACTCTGTTTTCCTATTACTCTGTTATTCTAAATGAGTCACACTGTTCTCTTAGGCTATTAAGAGACAACCTACCCAGAGAATCATCCCTATATGAAATGAGGAGACATGAGCCAGAAGACACAATTGTGATCACAATTCTATGGAAGACTCTACCTCCAAAGTTACATTTGGGCATCCTCTTCTGGCTTTTAAGAAGCTTCTGAAACTCTTCCTGTTAAAGTAAGTGTTAAAATAACCAGCATAGAATGAAAATAGCCATCTTTTATTTGTTCCTGAATGTTTTCATTGATGCAGGTACTTATACATTAAAACCTGCTATTAAAATACTTGTATACTGATTGGACCTGTGCGATTGGAGTAGTATAAGATTTATGCTAATAAATACACTTTACTATCTTTAAAGATGGATTTATTTACCAATTTTATATCCCACTAAATCTCCACAATTCATAGCAGCCTACAATTTATTAAAATACAGGAGAAATATTCAGAGAATAAAACATTAAAACATCATGCTGAATAGAACAGAATGGGACAGAATGGAACAGAACAGAACAGAATACTTTATTGGCCAAGTGTGATTGGACACACAAGGAATTTGTCTTGGTGTAAATACTCTCAGTATACATAAAAGATACATTCATCAAGAGTCGAGAATCATAAGGTACGACACTTATAGTCATAGGGTACAATAAATCGTAAGGATACAAGCGACAGTTACAGTCATACAGTCACAAGTGGGAGGAGATGGGTGATAGTGATGAGAAAATTAACAGTAATAGTAGTGCAGACTTTGTAATAGTTGAACAGTGCTGAGGGAAAACACTGTCCTTGTGTCTAGTCGTTCTTAGGGAAGGAGTTGAAATAGTTTATGTCCAGGATGTGAGGGGTCTGTAAATCTTAATTGAATACAATAATTATAGCATCTTTTTTTTTAATCCAAATTGTGATGATCATATTCATGGAAAAGCTTGGTCTTTAATATAGATATGTTCTATAATATCGGTATCAATATACTTGTGAGCAACTGTTCTACAATCTCCTGGCATGTCTCTATTTTAAACTATGTCTCTATTTTAATGACTTATGGACACACTTGCATATTTCTGAGATACATGTCATTCAACTTCCCTTGAGACTAATCTCTGAGGGTATTTTATAATGCATGGTATTTCATTTTTAAATTATTCTCTGAAGTAAACAGAATTTTATTCACTGAAACATAAGGTCAAAACAGGAAAATCATATGAAAATATTACAATTAGTTTTTCATGGAGCAGTATTCACACAATCAAATAAGACATACATTACTATGCCAATGTTTATTGAATATTTGCTTATTAAGTTTATTTGAATTATACAGAAGTAAAAATTGACTAAACTATACGTTTTGGATCTTTTGTGACTTCAGCAATTCCTGTTCTTTACTCTTCCTAATTTGTTTATATCTCAAGTTTGACAAATACACACACACACACAATGTAGATAACACAATCCCTTCTCCTAAATAAAAGAATATTCTTTTGTTAAACTCTGAAATATCTCAGTTCTCTCCTCCTTTCAATTTCCAGGTATTTTATGAGACATGGATTTACTATTATTTCAGCTGTACCATTGTTAATTGATGGAGAGCTAGCAGGTGTTTGCTGAGGGAGTTCAATGAAATGAAGAGGAAAAGTGTTGTATCCTGAAGGAGAAAAAGCTGCTAACTGCAAAAGGTGTGTTCAGGGAAAGGCAAATTATCCAACATTACTGCACTACTATTACTATTAATCTTCTCATCACTCCTTATTGCCCATCCCCTCTCATTTGTGACTGTATGGCTGTAACTTTGTCGCTTGTTTCCTTACGATTCATATTGACTTTTTCCCAGTATGATTTGATTGCTTATTGTACCCTATGACTACTATTAAGTGTTGTACCTGATGATTTTTGACTATTGACGAATGTACCTTTTCTTTTATGTACACTGAAAGCATTTGCACCAAGACAAATTCCTTGTGTGTCCAATCACACTTGGCCAATAAAGAATTCCATTCTATTCTATTATAATATGGATGACATGAGGGACTTGTACAATTCTTAGATTATAACCCAGATCTCATTGAGATGATAAAAGCACTATCATTATTGTTACAACCGTACAATAATTAGATAATGCCCAAAAATACCGTATTTCCCCCCAAAATAAGACCTAATCAGAAAATAAGCCCTAGCCTGATGTTTTTAGTGTTCTAATAGAAGCCCTACCACACAAATGAGCCTGTTAAGGTCATCAGCAGGGGGAGGTGAGGCCAACATGGAAGTGGTGAGGGTGAAGGGGCCAACAGTGTCCGGCAGCAGCCTCAGCCAGTGTAGCGTAGTGAGTTGATTACCTGTCCAAACAGCACGCAGAGGCAGAGGCAGGGGGAAGGTAGACAATCCAGATGCATTATGTGGGCCACGGGAAAGCCGAGAGATGGTGGGCCGGAGGCTGATCTTTGTGCTGCGGCATGAGCAGCAGATGGATGCAGAGGAGTAGGGGGGACATGTCATGCGGGCCACAGGCAAGCCAAGAGACAAAAGGCTCATCTTCACATCTCTTGGCTTGCCTGAAGCCTACACGTCAGGATCACTTCCCCACCCGTGCCTTTTCTTCCCCCCCCCCCCCGCCTCGGC
>BHFT01049427.1:0-46842 GCA_004320025.1 Laticauda laticaudata | reverse complement strand
TCCCCCCCCCCCCGTGCCTCGGCCTGCATTTGTTGCTGGTGCCATCGCATGAAGATGAGCTCCCGCAGCCAGCCACCCATTCTGGCCCACCGACTCTGGCCCATGTGGTGCATCAGAATCATCTGCCTTCCATCCCAGTCCTCTGCCTGGGATGCTGTGCAATCATGAGCCTCAGTCAGCTGGTCATTCTAGCCCACAGATTTTCAGCTTTCCTGCAGCCCGCACGGTGAATCCAGATTGCGTGCTTTCCCCAGCCCGGACCTCCACGCCTCTGCCTGTGTGTGCAGATTGGACAGGTAATCAACTCACTTGCACTTCACGGACTACATAGCCTGAGTGCACCAACCAAGGGATACCAGATGCCATCAGCCTCCAGATACCATCAGCCCCCATGCATTCACCGCCTCTTGTGCACCCGCCGGGCTGATCACCCTAATATCATGCTTCCCCAGAAATAAGTCCCAGTGCTTATTTTGGAGCAGCAACAACAAAAAAAGACCAGGTCTTATTTTTGGGGAAACACAGTAGTATAAATCACCAGTTAAGAAATGTCCTGCTGAAAAAACAAAGATTGTAAAGGAATATCAAGCAACCAGGGAGTTAACTCAGCAAGCAATCAAAGAACACTAACAAGAGTTTGCCGAAGGAGCTCCTAGGTCACTAGTTTCCTTTAGTAGACAGTGAAATGTGGGATCTTCGGTGCTCTCTTGAGCTTGGCTGTTTTCTTGCAAATGTTTCATTACCAAACTAGACAAAATCATCAGGACTAGTAAGGACTGGGATTTGCTTTCATTTTGTATACTAGTGGCTTGCCCTGTCAGATACCATATCTTGGCCTTCTGTGCTCAGCCCCCAGACCTGATTCTGAAGCTTCAATGCTTCTAGACTCCAACTGTTGCTGCTTAATGCTAGATTGGGCTGTAATAAAGCTCCCCTCATTGATGATCAAACATATATGTATGTTCATTAGGAGCAAAGAGCTCTTCTCCACTCACACTGTATCCACAGATAGTTACCCAGGAACCATGTTTTAAGTGAACATGTCCCTCCTGGAAAAGGAGGAGCTTTTGCAGAGCCACTGTGAAGAATATTCTCAGCATCTTTCTGACAAAGTTTCTCAGCTTTACTCTGAAGTGGATTCTAGCTGGACAGAACCTTTGGAAATATTGAGATACATCTGGTCGTTATCTGGGAGGAGTTCGAAACCTGATGACACAGTCTTTGTGTCTATGGGTCGACCACCTGCTGACCCAATGTCCCTCCTGGTTGGTTAAGACATCCTGTGAGATGGTACATGGTTGGATTAAAGTAGTTATTAAGGCTTCTTTGTAGAAGTAAAACTACCTCCTACCTTAAAGGTAGTGTGGACACACCTCCTTCTCAAGAGATGACCCCTGGACCAACCATATTTGACAACTTTTGTCCAGTCTCCAACCTTTCCTTTTGGAGCAAAATTGTTGACAGGTAGCTTCAGAGGGCCATGATTGAAGTGAATTATTTGGCTCCTTTTCAATCTGGGAGTAAAGCACAAAGTTGGCATTGGTACCACTTGTGGATGATCTCTGGAGGACTCAGGATAGTGGGTAGCAATCATCCTGAGTCTTCTGGATCTCTCAGCGGCTTTTGAAACCATTGATCATGGTATTCTTTTGAAGCAGGTTCAGGGATTGGAAATGCTGGATTGGCCTGTTTTGAAGTAATTCTCCTTTTGGCCAGTTTTGGTTGGCGTTTGTGGGAAGAGAGGTTAAATCTTAGGTCCCTGTAATGTTGGACTCCTCAGTGCTTAGGTCTCTCTCTTCTCCTTTTTAATGTTTATATAAAGCTTCTGGGTAAGTTCAATGCAAAATCTATACTTTTTGACACAATGGATTACTTAGTTGTCAATTAGGATTTTTTTTTCAACAAAGGACAAGAAAAGACTTTCTAGCAATTGGTCAACTTGGCAGAGGAGAATTCTGTGTGTGATTTTTTTTTCAGGAACTTTTATTTTTTTTTAATTAATGTTGTTACTCGATTTAATAGAGTATATTAATATATATAATTAATTATCTATATAACTGTTATTACACCATTAATGTTGCTGAATGTGTGCATTTTTCCATTAGTCTTGATAGAATAAAATTTAAAATATATTTTAAAGAGAATTTTAGGAGGAAAAAACCATCAAAGTGGTGACGGAAACATCATACCTCTTATACAGTTCCTTCTTTGCTTCAGAAGGCTTTTGACCCAAACTTTCTGTGGTAGGTGGACAGATACCTGAACAAATGAAAATAAATAATGATAGAAAAACAGATTTCCCATTTCATTTTTATAGGAGGTATAAAGAAAAAAGAAACAAAGCCACTCAGCTAAATTACAAAACAATCTACTGTATTTCAGAAGAAGGATGAAACAAAAAAGCAAATGTATGAAACCTAAAATATTGGATGAATAAATGGCTTATGAATCATGAACATGCTGAAACATTCCAGAGTGCCAACAGGAATTATGCAGAATTAATTTTCACAACAAAAAAGCTATTACAAAGTTTGAAAAAAATCTAACAAAACATACCATTAGGGCTGAGAGGGTACCATATACTTATGTAAATAATATTTCATCACAGAACATGTCTCTAGTAGTATGGAACAGATTCATCAATAAGCCATCCCTTAAATAAAACCCACACAATACCTGTGGACACTTTAGGTTTCTCTTGAGATCGCTGGTCTTGTTTAGGTTGGCTTTTTTCCTTCATTCTATTTACTACATCTTCAGAAAGCTAGCCCAAATAAAAATAATAGTGGGAATGTAAGAACATTTATATCACACGTTTTCTTAAAAGTTGTTTTGACTAATGATAAACATAATTATCATTGTTTATAAATTACAGTGGATTTTATAGATCCATAAAAGTTATTAATCCAAAACCTGAAACAATAAATTATGTTTTAGCATGAATCATATACAAGGGAGGAAAGTGAGACTAATAGTATCATCTAGTACTAACAAGAGATTCAGTGCTTAGTCACAATACAAAAGTACTTACAAACACATAAGATAATTGACTGGTCAGAAAGATGATTCATATGTTTGTCTTATTAAAACTGTTGTTAATTTGTCATGAAAGCTATATAAGCAGATATAAATTGAGATATTTTCTTAGGCTTACTAGCATGTAATAGTTGCCAAGTCAGATGTCCAGCCTTGGCAGCTTTACTTCAACTCTCAGAATTTCCCAGCCAGAGTTTAATAATCATACTTTACCAGGAATAAAATCTTAATTTGAGTTGAAACAAGGACCACTTTTTCAATAACTTTCTTCCTGTTGATAAAGCAATGTCACCTGGAGAGATCCAGGAAACAGGCTTCTCTGCTGTAATGCCTGCATTCAAGAGAGCCCTAAAAAAGTGCTTTTCTTTTAGCTCTTGAATTAAGGTTGCCCCCTGTAAGATGGGGATGATGTGAGGGTTGCTTCTTTTTTCACCACATGGCAATTATACTTTTATATCATTTTTTCTGAGTTTTAATTCTGTGAAGTTGGATGGAGATGGGCAGGTGGTTGGATGGATAGATAGATGTTGGTTTTTTACAACTAAGGAATTTCAAGTTCTGAAAGAAATGCTATGTACAAAATGTACATTAAATCCCAGCAGCAATTACTTCCATTAAAAAAAACTTTTAGCTTTTCCATTAGCTTTAATCCTGGAGTTTACCCTCCATCCTCAATTTTTTCACAGCAGTGAAAAATGCACAGTTCTAGTCAGTTCTTCATTCCAAATTGACTCCTTACAAAACTGCTTTTTCTTGAGGTATAGGAGTAACTTGTAGGTTTATATTTAAAACATGTTATTAAATCTCAATCAGTGGTTTACTTAAACTTCTGTTTCTTAAGTTTGCAGTAATCAGTGACTTGCTATTTAAACAAGTCAGTCTACACCAGGGCTGTCAAACTTGTGTTATTACAGCATCATCACACGATGTATCGGGACTTTGCTAAACTGTGCGTGGGCATGGCCAGAACATGACACATCTGGCCCATGGACATGAGTTTGACAGTCCTGGTCTACACTCCACTACATTCTTTGTCCTCTAGAGAAAAAGTAAAATCTACAGTTAACTAAACAAATTGGTGTTTTTTTAAAAAAAGAATATGCAATTTATTTGCAGATCCAGTTTAATGCACAAAGATCCAATTTAATTTGAGTTGTGTAATCATAAACTGTTGGAGACACTGATTTTCCCTACTCCTAATATGCATGCATTGTCCCAAAAAGCACATAATTATCTTACCTGTGTAGAATGTACATTAAAAATGTTCAGGGGCCTTCTTGAACATATTTAAGATATGTATTTATTTGCACTTTAAATAATTCAAGTCTTTTCTTTCTCAACATACAACACATTTTTCAGGACTTTGGCTTGACCCTGCTAAAGTGTGCTAAAGGTTACCACCTTTGCCTATCATTTTTCTTAAAAAAATAAAAATAAATCAGAGGGAGGAAGGGATTTGGTCTTTTCCTCAGTTGCTTTCTCAATCTAACAAAGGATGCTAAAGCTGGGTTCAAATCCTTCAGTCGCCTTTGATGAAAAGACAAAACCTTCCATCAAGTCATTCGAAAAGTACTTTCCTTTGAAAAGTGGTAAAAAGGTCATGAGGATTATTACCAAGCTCTTTCTCACATGTCAACAGAGACAGTTGTTACCATTTGTAATAGCAAAGCCAACGTCGGCAAGACACACTTCTGTTAAAACCAACAAGAATTCTGTAATAAATTCTTGTTACTGGGGCCTGGTTAGAAAAAGAAAGGGGAGGACAAATCAGAACAGGGCTTTCTCAACCTTGGCGGCTTTAAGAGGTATGGACTTCAACTCCCAGAATTCCCAAGCCATGCCAATGGATAGCAATGGGCATCATGCTGGCTGGGGAGTTGAAGTCCACACCTCTTAAAGCAGCCAAGATTGAAAAATAATGCAAGGTTGAACTGGCCCTTACAATTCAAACCCTGCCGCTCAGCACCCACACGCCTCCCCTCTGACGCCGTCCACCCACTCCGCCCTCGGCATTCCTCCCATCCTCCGAAGGGTGAGCCTCCACTCACTCTGATGCCCTGCAACACCCGAACTTGCTCCTGCTCGTCCAGCTCGAAGGAGACCTTCCTGCTGCCATGGGTGCTCCCGCTACCCCCCATAACAGCACCCGGGGGGCGGGGGGGGGGACAGAACACTCGGAGGCGAGTTCAAAATCAAGACAGCTACCCAGACAGCACGCTTCGCTCCACCCGCTTTATAAACTCGCTCCTGGTTGGCTAATGCGGAGAAAGTCTCCCAATAGCGCTACGCGGTCTTGGAGACGGCCGTGAAGCATGTTGGAAGTCGTAGTCTTCCCTCTCCACATTCCCCTCTAGGGATGTTGCTGCTGCTAAGCTAAATTAGATAAAATGACCCACAAACTGAACCGGTTTAAGGTTACGTTTTTGTCAACGATTGGACCGGAGATGAGACGCATCCGGAATTTAGTTTTTTCAGCGAGACTGAACTTGCTCGCGATGCTGTTTCACCTAAACCTATCAGAACCAAGTCATTGCTATCCATTGGCGCTGTATATGGTAGTTTGCAACTCCTCTGTAAATTTACAAGTCACCAGTAGAGGGACAGAAAACAAGTCAACCTGCTTTATATTTTTCTAATATAAATAATGTGATCATTGAGTTTTTATTTTTTTATTTTAACATATGTTCCAATATTACCTCAATGAAATTTCAGCTTTAATAACTGGATCAAATTCCTCCACCTCACAGAACTCCTACAGATGGAAAGCAGTGATGATCAAACAAAGGGCAACTTCAAATCTCAACAAACAAATGCTGTCTTACATTATGGCAAAAAAAATATATATCAGAAAATAAAATACAGGTTGAGTAGTCAATACCTTGTTGATGATCCAAACTCTGTAAAGGACCTTGGAATACTCATCTCAAATGATCTAAGTGATAGAGCCCATGTAACTACATAGCCAAAAAGGCATTAAGAGTTGTTAACCTAATCTTACGTAGCTTTTTCTCTAGTAATATTACACTAATAACTAGAGCATACAAAACATTTGCTAGACCAATACTTGAATACAGCTCATCAGTCTGGAACCCACATTACGTATCTGCTATTCGCACAGTTGAGAAAGTCCAGAATTATTTCACAAGAAGAGTTCTCCACTCCTCTACTTGTTGCGGAATACCTTATGCCACCCCACTTGAAATTCTAGACCTAGAAAACCTTGATTTATGCCGTCTTTGGTCTGATCTAAGTATGGTATATAAAATCATACATTGCAATGTCCTGCCTGTCAATGAATACTTCAGCTTCAACCAAAACAATACAAGAGCAAACGATACAAACTCAAGGTTACATATAATTTTGAATAAAATTTGTGGGCATCAAAAACTTGTGCCTTTCCAAATGTTGACAGGTCACTAGAAGCTGTGAATTGAGTCTCATTACTATACATTATTTGTTTGTCAATTTATAGCCTATCTTTCCTCAAGAGCAAAAAATGGCATAATTCTGCCATTTTTTCTCATAATGCTAACTCTGTAAGATCATTTGATAAGATTCTGACTATTTAATTATTTGCTTAATTCTAAAATAGATTGTCAGTTACCAAGGCAAACATAATGGTTACTGATACTGAACATACTGAGAAAAACAGTGTTCTGTAACTGATAAAATCCAGTTGCTACTAGAGATGTTTCCATTTAAATGCTTTCCATCTCTGATAAAAAGCCTTTCAACCTTTCTTGCTTCTGAGCTTCCAAACTTTTGTGCACTACATAATAAAGCTTCATTTTTTTCTAATTAAAATGGATCAAATTTGGCAATTAAAAATAGATAAAAACATATTGCCTTAAAAAGTTGGAGGAACACTTGTGCCTGTCCCAACCCAAAATAACAGTTGTATTTGGGATCACTGGTACAATATGTGGCAACCAGAATGCTTAGGAAGTCATAAAGAAAATAAATGTCTTTTATTTTATTCTATTGTTCCTGATATCACCTTAAAAAGGAATAAAAATTAAAGTTTCAAAATTCAAGGCACATTAAAAGAACAAACATTTAGCTGTTGTATTATTATAAAAGCTGACTGCCTCCAATGCAAAATAATAGAATGTTTGTTATCTGTTTGAGTACCTGAAGCTGCTAATTGTAGGCTTAGTAGTAGTTTATTTCTTAATCTGTAAAGGGACTTGGTCTTGTATCACCATAGCAACCAGCATAAAGAAAACTTCCAATATTTACTAAACATGAAAAGAATGATAAAATTCAATTATTTAAATTCAAAAACAAAGGGCTAGCTATTGCCTACAGCAGTGTGTGTGTGCATTTGTGTGTGATCAATTTCATAATTACAGTGGTTCTCTTTCCTCTACAAGCAGTTTATTTTTTTACATACATTTAAAAACACCTAATTCCAACAATGGCAAGACGACTTCTTCAATATTGTAATCCTTCAATCTAAATTAAGTGCTGGTTACCACTATAAAGCCCCACACAACATAGGACTGGATTATTATTGGGCCTTCTTCTTCCCAGGGTCTGTCCCAAAACTCCAATAGGATGGGAACCATGACAACTTACGGGACCAAGGTGGCATGCCTTTTCCATGATGGTGCCTGCTCGCTGGAAATATATCACCCTCCCCTGACCATCGTTATTTTTATTTAAAGGATTTATTTGGCCACCTATCTCATATAATGAGTCTAACCAGCTCACAACAACCCATAAAAAAGTCAGTTTGGTCTAGTGGTTAAGGCACCAAGCTAGAAACTAAGTTCTAGTCCTGCCTTAGCCATGAAAACCACCTGGGTAACTTTAGCCAATCACTCTCAGCTCAGCACACCTCACAGGGTTGTCGTGGGGAGAATAAGATGAGGGTGTGTTGGATATGTTATGCCAGGGATGTCAAACTCGCATCATCACATGACGTATTGCAACTTTTTCCCTTTTGCTAAACCGGACGTGGCGAGCATGTGACACATCTGGCCTGCAAGTTTGACAATCCTGTGTTAACCACTTTGAGTTGTTTGTAAAAATAATAAAAGTGGGATAAAAATGAATACATAAAAGCATAGTTAAAAACAAAGTAGGGCTGATCTTAAAACAACTTGCAAACTTCAAATAGTGCAGAACATACAGAAACACAAAAACTTAGGAATTTAATGGCTACTGTTGTTTGATATATCTTCCTTGATTCTACCTTCCTTTCAACCAAAATAATAACTGCCATGCAGAAATCTAATCAGAACAGCCAGACTTAGGCATTTATTTATTTTGCTTTAATATTATCAATCTGGATTTATAGGCTTGTTAATAAAATTGATTTTAACATTTTAACATGATACCCATGCTTACTTCTTAAGTTCAGGAATCATACTTTCATTTTAGCCAAAACCCTTTCTCTTGTTTTATTGTACAAAAATTAGCTTTTTCAGCAGTGAAACAGTAGTGACTCTGTTCTAGAAGTCCTTGAATATAACTGCAAATATTAAGAAACACACAAATTCAATTGAAAATGAGGGTGATGAAACCCATTAATTTGCCACTTGTGGAATGTTACTTATGATCAGTTTTCTCGTTTAACTCTCACGTCTTATTCTGTACCTAATATGAAGACTTGACCCTTCCTCTTACTAAAACATTTTCACTTTGCTGTAAGTATTCAGGATTTGTCCTGTTGGGAGGAGCAAAAACAATATTTTGCTAAATTAGACTCTCCCAAATTCAAGATTAAGCTTTTATCCGCTCCAAGGCAAATTCAGGTGCCCAAGTTTTAAAGGAAATGCAATTTATAGTATATTTTATTTTTTGGAATTTATATTCTGTGCTAATCAGAGTAATAATGGAATGAAGAACTAGTATTAAGCACTAGCTGTCTGGATTTTTTTTCAAGGCCCATTCAAAATACTACATTGCTATTTAAAGTCTAAAACAGCGTGCACCAGTAATTGTATCCCACAGCCAAAGATAACCAGGGAAATGTGGTTTATTGTGGTTAAAGGAAGTTTTTCTTTTTCAGTTGTCAGTCAGCACTAATTTTGCAATGATTGAATGATTGATTTCATACTTTTTCATTTACTCAGATGTTTAATTATGGACCAGTGAAGTTGCTGCCATTTTTCATTGATCATAGTATTTTATATTTCTACAGTCCTGGTATTCACGAAGATGAAGGACAAATTTAATAAACAGAAAGGCATTTCAAAAATAATTCACTTTATTGAGTAGAGGGACTTACTCAAAGCAAGCACTGGGGGGGGAGGGGGGAAGAGAATAGTTTCACCATAATCTCTTTATATCTAACTAAGCAACATAAACTGAATCTGCTTCACATGTAAATCCTAAAAGTACTACAGGTAGTCCTCAACTAACGTAGTTCACTGAGTGACAGTTTGAAGTTACAATGGCACTGAAAAAAGTGACTTATGACCATTTTTAACACTTATGATTATGGCAGAATCCATGGTCACATGCCCAAAATTCAGATGCTCGGCAACTAGTATGATAGTTGCAGTGTCCCAGGGTCATGGGATCCTCTTTTGCGATCTTCTGACAAAGTCAATGCGGAAGCCAGATTAGTTTAACAACCATATTACTAACTTAATACCTGCAGTGATTCACTTAACTGTGGCAAGAAAAGTTACAACTGTCTTGCTTAACAATGAAAATTTTGGACTCAACTGTGGTCATAAGTCAAGGACTTATGACTTATGTGGTCATAAGTCAAGGACTGTATGATAGTACATCATACTAGTATTATAGTGATTGTTTCCTTCTTCAATGTATTTGATTTATATTTAAATAAATAACAAGGTTTAAGATTCTTCTTCTTCAAAGACATTTGTTTGATAAAATTTAAAATATCAAACCCAGTTAGTTCTAGGTTGATGTGACACTGAGCCCTATCTGAAGGTGTGATCACAATCTGAAAACACCACTCTAAAACGTAAGCCAGATTTGACTAAAAATAACCTTAACAATGACTTTTTTCTTTAAATAAAAGCATTTCATTACAGTATAGCAGGCTACCTTGGGTGTTTTTTGGGGGGGCGGGGGGGAATTAACAAAAAAATATTGGGAATGCAGGCAGATTATCGCTGATGGGGGAGATGTCTTCATTTATGTCAAAGGTCATTTATTTTACAGACAAAAATATACATAGCTTTATTTTTAAAGTTTGTTCCAACATTTCATGAGACATGCAATACATTCACCTCCACAAACATTGTCCGTTTATGGATGGTATTTTGCTCCGAACATGGAAGGCATTATCTACATACACTTTAAAATCAGTATACTTGGAAGAAGACATTTCTTTCACTTAGTGCAGTTTCTCCTCAGCAGCAGAAGACAAAGGTAGATATATAAAGAGGCGTTTAACAATCAAGTCATTGTGGTGATGAACAACAGGATTCTACAGTGGAAAAGTGATCATAGTTGAGTGAATGGATGATATTTGATGCAGAATATGATTAGTAAACGTATCTGAAATGTCAACTCATCCCGATTCACATTATCAGAGATATCCGTCTTCATATTAAGAATCCTTTCATTTCACACATGCACCTTAAAGTGCCAGAAGCTTTCTCCAACTTTTTTGCTTCCAGATCTGTGGGTCTATAACACTTCCACTCTAATGAGAGTAGCCCATGTAAGGATATTGGGGCATTCTGGCTGGGGAGGAGAAAGAGATTGGGATATCCCATAGAAGTAGGGAATTGAGAAATTAATAAAAACTGACCAGTTGCCTAGGAATACAAGTTTTGTATGATCCAGCTCATATAATGCTGCAATAAATTATCATTTTTGAACAGAGGTTTCCACCAGTCTAATTCCAATTAATACCAAAAAGATTAATGAGATGTCAATTACAAATTATGTAAGATTTCTTGCCACAAGACAATAATGCTTCTAACACCAGCAAGTCAAATTAAAGTACCAAATTGTGATGTTTAGAAACTGCTACTCTGGCCAACAGCAAAATTAAAGACAAATTTTTGTTTTCTATCATATCAAACATGCTAATCTTCATTAACAACACAACCAAATACCAGTTTTAAGCATGAGTCTTCTTTTTCTGAATCTAGATCATTTTGAAACACTTAAAACCAAGATCTTATATACATTGGTGTTGGCTTTAGCAAGCAGAAATCACAAATGGCAGAATTTTTAGGAAAAAGGGAATAACGTCTGCATTCAGTAGACAAAATATTTTTTTTTTCTTTTTGTGCCTCAGTTCTAAAAGGCTTCCTTAAAGCAAATAAATTTTTTTAAAAATTGCTATGAGTTTCTGGAATCGTAACCTTATTTATCCATTTGTAGCATAAATGATCCTGAATTAATGCCATCGTAACAATAGGAAAAATACATTTTGGTTTGTCATTCTTATTTTATGGAATTTTAAATCCAATTAGCTGTGTCTACATTTGCCTCCTAGCCAGTCTCTATTCAAATAATTTTACCCACAGTTCGCACACTATTAAGGGTGCCCATAATTATGCATTTTCCATTTAACCTTACAGCAAGAACATCAACAACAACAAAAGGCATAATGCATGGGCACAAAATACAAGCTTTTTGGAACATTTTAGATGTGCTATTTTTCTTCTTGCCTTCAAAGTATAGCCAATCTTATATTATTCTCTTTCCAGAAACATCTTGATTATAATAAAAGAAATTAACATTCTTTTACTTTATGAATCTCACAGAAAAGCCTCCAGAAGTCTTCCAAATTCAGGCATTACCAACTTCACTCATGCAATTATCAGCCAAGTGTTACCAAAGATTTCAGAAAAAACAAACCCAACACTAACTATCCTTATTAATATGATCCTAACCAGGAGGACCAGACCACAGCTAATATTATAAATAGCTTGTCTTTAATCTAGACCTCATAGTCACTTCAGGTTTGCACTCTATTTAGATGCCATCCCAAGCATCAATAGCAAGCTGTCTAAAACAGGCTCCTAAAATATTTCTATTTGCTCTTCTACCCTTTTCATTTTAGAATTTCCATCCAAGCCATCTTCTCCCTACCCAATCCCATTTGCACAGAAGTGCTGTTGGTCTTACAGGACATCATTCCATAACACTCACTTGGCTACATTCTCATTCTGAAAATTATACAGTGTATGAAACATGCCTGCATGTCAATAAATCACAGTTCAGTAACACAGCAATGTGTTCCAGAGACCTTTCCTTGCTGACTACTTTCCTTTCCCCTCCTTCTCTATGTAAGGTCTTTTTAAAATGCACTATACTCCCAACTTCCCTGGGAAGAATTATGAGATGCTCAAAAACTTCCAGTTCTCTCACCTCCATTTCAATCATACATCAGTTGCCCAAAATGTAGGAACTATGCTATTATCCTCCAATTCCAAAATGAAGGTTACTGCTGGGAATTTGAACTTGTTGGGAATGTAAATAATAATTAAATCAAACCTAAAAATAAAATAAAATGCGAACAAGGCATTCCAACCTTAATTTCAGATTGTTTGTGTGTGGGTGTGTATCCGAAGGAATAGTCAATATTCCTGGTAGAATGTGCATTTTATCACGAACAAAAGGTGACAAACGGTCTAACCATGTAGATTTGGAATGCCAAGAATATGAAAAGTCAGCATTTATGCATGTCTGAAATGAAGCAATCTGTATGTTGTCTCACAAAGATGAGCATTGTCTTTCCAGGAAGACTACAGTTGTCAATGTTATTTATGTTCCATACAGAATTCAAATATCTTTGTTAAAAATAACACCTCCAATGAAAGAGGAAGACAAACACATCAGAGTTCCAAAAGATTATCTGAATGGAACAATGGGTGCAAGAGAAAGTGATTCTTTCAACCACATCTGCCTTTAGGAATTAATGGCTTTCCATCGATCACTGTCAATGCTATTGATGCTGCCCACGTGGTACGGCATGGAAGCAACATCGTCCAGGTATGCCGTGGTGTCAATTTGAGTGTTGGAGTAGAAGCCAGAATCCAGCCCTTCTTTTTTGGTTACCCCATAAGCATGAGGAAGATGCACATCAACATCCTCAGGTTCATCCACCTGGCATTTATAGGAGAAGAGGATCTTTGGTTCAGACCTAAAATAATAAGAAAGAAAAGGAGAAGCTCCTCTAATTCTGGGTGAGATAATCTATTGCTCATAATCATCATCATCATCTTTTAACAACCCCATAATCCCTTGCAGGGTAGAGTCTGGGCAATCGAATGGAACTAGCAGAGTGTTTAATGGCCGGATACCCTTCCTGTCACCAATACGGAGTTTTTGTTCAGCAGATTCTCATTGTGTCCAGAGAGAGAAATATCTGCCTCCACCTAGGATTGAACTCACAGCCTCCTGATTGTGAGGTGAGAGCTCCACCTCTTGACCACCACACCACTCCTATTGCACATAATTCCTGAAATAAATAGCGATCGGCAATATATGGCTTATTTATTGTTTACTTGTATCTTGCCTGCTTTATTATTTTTACAAACAACCCAAGGTGGCAAACATATACAACAAATCTTCCTCCAATTTTTCCTCACAACAGCTTTGTGAGGTAGGTTGGGCTGAGAGAAAGTGACTGGCCTAAAGTCACCAAATGGCTTTCATGGGTAAAGTAGGATTTGAACTTTCAGCATCCCACTTTCTAGGCTTAACCATTAGACCAAACTGGCTTTCCTTTATTGTTCTTGTATTCATAACTACAATCATAAATAATATTGTTGATTTAAGAACCAGCATCATACTAAAATCAAACGCCTACGTCAAAATGTCAATTTGAATTAGAGTAAGCTTTTATGTGCTATACCCCTAGCATTGGGCAAAGAAGCTCTGGTATTATCTAACTTTAATAGGCATAAAAATACCTCTATCTAACTCATCAAATAATAAAATAGACTAACTGTTTGCTTGCTCTAAAAATCATGCTATGTATATTGTAATTAAAATTAAATGTGAGTTAAATGTGACATGGGCAGCTATATAAATTAAATATGAGATGGACAGCTATATAAATTAGAATAATTAATTAATTAAAATGCTCCCCTCAAGCAACAACATGGCAAAAAAACACACTTTCAGAATGTTCCTTTTTATACTCTTTGTTAATTACCACAATGCTCAACTTTTTAAAAATGACATATGCCTGTGGCATTATTCCCCTGTGCTACAAGGAACAGCTGTGTGAAGCAGAAAAAAGGCGGAGTTTCTGCCGTTTTAATAGAGATTACCAGCTGATGAGGTTTGTCCATTAAATTCAGAAACCCTCTTCCTTTTTGCTAAGCAATCCTACAAATACATGTCCAGCAAAATCAAAAGTAAACTATAAAAAATATGCCAGTTCTGGACAAATCTATCTGAACATAAAACAGACAAGAATAACAGATCAGCAATTTAAGAGCAATTTAAATTATTTCAAGTATTTCTCAATTCCCCATGTGGCCACCAGATGGCAGTCTAAATTCAATAAATATTCTTTTCGAACACTGGCAAAAAGAATTCCTGACATTTCCTAACCCTGGGAATTAGAATTGCTTTCTCTTCAGCTTTGTAACGGAGATGAGCATCGCCCCCTAGAGCAACTAGCATGTATGTGCAAGGGGAACCTTTACCTTTTATTCTGGTCACCAATTTAGCTAAACTGCACTTTATTATTTTTTAAATGGCCTTACTGTCTCCGTTTCAAAGACCAACATAATGTATAGTGTTGCTGGTCTTACAACTGAGCCTCACATTTATGGCCATTGCATATGATCAAAATTTGAGTGATTGGCCACCTGACATGCATTTACAGTTGCAGCATCCTGGTATTACGTGATCACCATTTTGTGACCTCTCCACCTGGTTTTCAGCAAGCAAAGTCAATGGAGAAGCCGGGTTCATTTAATGACTACATGATTCACTTAACAACTGCAGCGATTTGCTTAACGCTGTCAGACAAGGTTGTAAAATCAGACGTGACTCACACAGAAACTGGTCCCAACTATGGTGGAAAATAGCAGATTACCTCAACACTTTTTTAAATTGCTGTCCTCATTACTATTGTTGAAATTTCAATTCAATTACTGTATAGTGAGGAAATTATTTGTCTGCTCTAGTCTAAACTTCCCTGGACACATAACCCCAAAAAACAAGATTAATGGACTATAATAAAATAAATGAAAAAGCTTACCCAAAGAAACTTTTCAGAAATGCCACATAGATGAGTGGAGCAAAAAAGCTGAAATAGAGGAAGGTGGTGGCATCCACACAGCTGTGAACAGATGAAACACAAAAACATTTAGCATCTGCTTCTACACTACTAACATGCATGCCACGGGCTCAATTTTCAGGAAAGGGTTGTATTCCTTGACAACAGAGAAGCCAAGAAAGAAGGCTTAGTAAATATATGTTTTCAGAGGGGACAGTTCCCAGGCCCCGCTTCTTCCTTCAAAGACCTCCAGAGAGTCAAGGTCAGAGTACATACTTTCAGAGTTTCTCCACAAAAGGGCCTTTTATCACACAGTGTTTGCACAGCCTAGGGGACAAAGGGGCCACAAACACAGTTCAATGACTGCACTAAACCTATCCTCAATAATGCCTAGAGCCATCAAGTTTCTCTCATGAATGTTCATTTGTAAAAGGTAGGAATGATTGCATTTTTGTTTGATTCTGATAAAAGGTACCATATGTGCTCGCTCACGTTCTTTTTGTTACATCATGGCATAGCAATTGCCAAATCAAAATATTCTTGAAACAAATCACAATATTATTCTCCAGCTGTAAGGTTATCTATTCCCAACTACTAGAGAATAAATGAATGCTGCTCTTGTACCACAAAATGAATAAAAGCACATCCAGTTTCTCTTAAAGCAAGGGGGGAGGAGTATCTAGGGCTACTGAAAGTTGTACTCTTGTCATCTAAGCTTCTTTTTTAATTTATCCAATTTCTAGGCTGCCCATTCCAAAAATAACTTCAGGGGGCGCGTTATAAAATTTCCAACAGAAAAAAACATATATTTTCACAATTACCTGAAATGAAATTACCTGAAAAAATCATAATCTTCTCTATGGTGCTCAAAACCTGCTGCCCCCCCGATGCAAGTGTGAGGAGAAAACCATATTTTTAGGGCATTTTTGGAAACAGGTGGGTTGAGCAGAGCAGAGCAAAACTCTGGAGAGATTCTGTCCCAGGGTGCAGGCCCTGAAACTGAGGGAAGCTGCTTCCTGGGTACCAGTAGATGCCATTCCTTAAAAACTACTTATTTTTCTAACAGTTCACCCTGCTTTTCACAGAGTTTGTTGTAAGATGGGTAACTATATAAATGTTTTAAATAATCAAACAGTCATGGCAAGGAAGTCTGGGGTTCCTTTTGCTTTTTCCTTTACTTGTTTATTTTCCACGAGAAGCTTCATTTGTGAATTCATTCTCACAACCTTACTTGTGCAGGAGACTAAACCCAGCCCATTCCCAATCCATTTAGTGCCTACTTTGCTTGTGGTTTAAGTTTGTCTCTGTCGTTCAATCCATATCCAGTACAGGATGACAGCAAGGTGTTTACGATAGGCATAAGCTGAATGTGGAAATCCAGATTTTCCATAAGACTGAGCCAAGCACACGGTGGCTCTTAATGGTGCCTCTCAGTGCTTTGCCCATGTTCTGCTAACTTGTTTCTGTTACTTTAACAGAAGTAAGCAGTTACTATCTTCACCGCTACTTCGAGTAAGCTTTATTAAGTGGTATATACTTTTCAGAATGAGAATGTAGCTGAGTGGTGTAATCTACACAGACTTCTGCTAAATAGGCTTCTTAGAAGAAGTGAGCCAAAGGTCCTCGGGTACTTGATAGTGCAGTTCCAATTCCATGAGGAAGAACAATAAACCATTCTTTTATAAGAAAAATAGCTCTTTTACAGGGGAAAATGGGGTCTTCTGTGGGAGTCTCACTTTTTGCTCTTCTTTCTCCTGTTCAGTGGACCAGATCTGCCTCCATGACCTAACCTGATCTCCCCCTTGTTAACTGCACTGGCCAAATGTTTGGGAGGTTGGCCTAAGGCCAAACACACACAAGGTTGAGATCAAATTGACTGTCTGTGCCACCCCAGCTCCAATGTCACTCAGTTTCAACTAGGGAAGGAGGAGCTGCTGGCCTAAGAAGATTCTTACATGCTCCCAGGACGAAGATGAAAAAATTAATGTATTTAATGGAACTACAAGAAACTAGCATGCCACCAGATGAATTACTCCAGTCTCCAAAGAACATTCTCCCTTTGTGTGAAATAAAAGGGGAGATCTTTGACTCACTGTTTGATTCAGCCAACTTAAATAAAGCAGTGCTCAAAGTAACAGGGACCAAGTATCTTGATTTCCTCCCACTGAGCTTTACAGAGATAAGAGAAGGACAGAGACAAAGACTTTAGACTTAGGAATCAGGCCACAGTGATTACTCTCTATTCTGGAACAAATTCACTCCCCATCAAAAGGAGGAAAGGGCCCAGGGAAGAAATGATGGCTTCCATATGCAATGACAGATAAAAGAATCCAAGGGGCCACCCCTGAGGGCACAACAGGGATGGGAAAAGAGTTGTCCCTCAGTAACTTCAGAGTCTATACCTGAAAAAGGTAATCTTCAATGAAAAATTGGTTGGAAACTGTCTCCACCCAAAAGTCATTTTGATGGTTCTATGGCTCTATCAGACTTCAGAATACTTACCATAAGCCTTCAATGATACCTGCACAAAGCAGAGCACTGCCGATACCTTGCACTAAATTGAGCACAGCAAGAATTCCTGCATAGATATAGAAACTCTTCCTTGCTGGAAAAACACAAGAAACAGAAACAGCAATTTACTGAAAGATTTTTTTTTAAAGGGAACACAGTAAAACGCAGCATTGAAAGCACTTGAGCACAAAATGCCAATTTCACAGCACTTTCCATTTATGATTCGACCATCTAATTATGTGCAATTTTAACATAATTTGAATTTGCTCATTCTCCTAATGCTTCTTTGTATTATGGTCTCAAAGACCATCCTGAATGGCACTCATCCATATCATTTCTTCCACTGCACTTGAAGGTTAAATAATAAAGTTAAGGAAGACCACAATTATATATTCATGCGAAGTGTAACCACAGTTTAAAACTCTAAAATTGAAGGCAAGAAAGGAGGTGTCATTTGAAAGCATAACTGCTTCTCTCACCAAGAACCTATTTTACCTGATATGAAATAAAGAAAATCAAAATTAGGTGCTCTGTTGCAGGTTTCATGTGCTATAAGATTTGCTTTTCCCAGGAAGGGTCTCAGTTTCTCCTTCCCAATCAAATAATAGGTGCAAAAAACTTATCTCAAGTGAAGAAGGTCCTGAGGCCACTAAGCTGATGACTGTACTTAATGCCAACTTCTGTAACTCTCCCCAGATTGGAGAATGCTTTTGTTATCAGTTAGCTCAAGGAAGAATAGATTCAGTACTACTATAGCTACACTTGCAAACCTTTAAAGAAGAAAATGACTGGGTTTGACCTGCAAGACAGCAGGAGGAGCAGCCTGCCTTTGGGAACTATGGAAACCCTAATACTGCAGAACTGAACAAAATAGTCCAGCTTGAAGAGAGAAAAGTTAACTTACATGGCAGAGAAATACGATCCTTCAAGGGAGTTTTGGGAAGCATCACCACAAAGGAATAAACCTATCATGAAGAGAAACAGCAGATGGGTGGGCATAGAAGCTATTAATGGCAGACAGAGATTATCCAAGATCCTGCCTTATTTTCCTTGGGACTAATATTGTTGTATTTACAAGATATTAATAAGATTTTAAAAAGGCAATTCTAGTTGTCCAGGAAAAATGACAATGTTTTGGTGCTCAAAAAGTTTACTTTCTTACTTACCAGGAAGAAGAAACTAGAGCTGGCAAGCCAGAAATGCCTTCCTCCATGGCTATAAATATTAAAATCTTCTGCTGAGAGTTGAGCATCAGGATAACGGATTTCCAGAGTTCCCTGAAAATTGATAGGGAGCAATGAGAAAGGACATTCTGTAAATATTTATAAAAAACGCTTCTGTTTTCATACTGAAATGCTTGAGGAAGAGGCATCACTGAAAAGTCAGTATTTTGCATCACACCATCTCTCAGCCTATTTTACAAAACAGAAGCTTCAGAATATTTGTTGTACCTGGAACAATGTTAACCTTTGGATTTAATTCCCAGGATCGAGATAGACACAAATGAGATTCCATTAATGTACTTTAGATTGCTCCCATGTTGCTTGGTGAAATTTAAAAAAAGCTGTAATAGTTATAGTAGAAGAAAATGGCACCTACAACAATCTAAGTAACATTATATATTTAACATAACCCTAACCTTGACAGGAAGTCACGGATTTCCTGATTTTACAACTTCTGTATTTGCTGCTTCTATACCAAATAGAAATCTCATAGTTTGGCTGCAAAATAATCTTTATGGCAGAGAAAATGACATCCTATAGTCTATTTATTCACTTGTACCTTTGTTTCCAGATTGTAATTCACAATAATAAACAAAGCACAGTAATCAAACAAAAATAGCTAATAAATACATCCCAATGTGATATATGGAATCCAAATCCCAAAATCCCCCAATTTTTTTCCCAGAAACTGATAACCAGACCTAATGGGAGATAATTTCAGAAAGTCAGACACGTCATGGAAAAACACTTAAGATAGCACCTGAAAATGAGAAACAACTAGCTGCTTCTCCTGGCATGATCAAACGTGTTAGAGTAACTCGGGGACAGATGCAGTCTGCAGAAAGTTTAGCACCAAAACTGCAAGTTAAAACCAGTAGAAACAACTGGTAATAATAACTATCAATGAGAAGGGTAGGATGACACTTAGAGCCATGACGGTCTTAACTTACTCTTCCTTCTGGCTTTTTTCTCCTGCCCTTTGCACAAATTAACAGAGTCTTGGCACCATGCATGATGGCTTAGATATCAAACGCTTATTGTATGTTTACATAATTGCTACCTCTGGTCTGAGAATCATGGGCTTCTATCTCAATCTTTTCAACATCTTAAAGTTTGCATGTTAGATGCCTTATTCTGACCAACATTAGACAAGGCAATATGGTAATGAAAGCTTAGTTAGTATTTCATGCCAAGCCAGCCAGTGTGATTTCTACACCATGATGTATGCTTGTACTTTAGCCCATAAATTATTAAACTAACCATGGCTTAGTGCAATTTATCAACTTGGATTCTTCAACTCAAAATAACATTCAAGATTATTCCCTTCCCAACTTATCCCAAAATTTATCTTAAGACTTAAGTGGTTTCTAGCTTTATTTCACATTAAACCATCTGCTAGAATTTTGCACCAAAGAATTGCTTTTCCTTGAGAGCATAAACTAGACAGCCAGGTGTTTCTGCCTTAATTATGCTTACCTGTGTCACCGAGTAGGCCAACGACAGAACAGTGGTGATACCCAGGACACGCTTGACACTGGATTTGCTTTCCAGGTGGCCTAATTGAATGAAGATCATACTCTTGAGTCAACCTCTGAACAGCTTAGAGTGCCTGCCTCCCACAGAGCTTTTCTGGCTTCTAAATTCAAGGATCCAGAATTCATTTTAACTATTTACATGTCACAGAACTGCAAACATGTAGTTTTAGTCAGTGTAATCCTGCTGGGTCACAAAATGTGAATAACTGCCAATTCCGGCTTGGCACTGTATGGAATCCAAGCTTAGAAAACATCCCATGGTTGAAAAAACCCCATAACGAATCAATCCCAATAATCCTCATGAACTTTTTTTTATATGGACTATGTTATGCACTGCAATTGTGAGGAAAGGGATCACATAAGAAGGGAATGGAATACTGGCCCTTTTAAAAGTCTATGTTAAGACAGGTGGCCAATAAATTTTACAAATAAATAAATAGTGCAAGATTGCTCATTGCTGAAAATCAGAGGACCCTCAGCCAAATCCAGCAATATTGATCTTGCATAAAGCGAGCTTCTCCCTTACATTGCCTGATGCAGAGATAAGCAGCATAATGTTAAGATATGGGCACTAAACATCAACAAACACACTTGAAAACCTAAAATTGTTGTATCAGCACATTTGGAAAGAGTAACAGTTTTTTCTCCTTCAATTTATCCTTCATCCAGCTGCACTAAGCTAGAAAACATTGATTTATGCATGCAAAGAATATGCAAGGTATCCTGTCTATCTAACACCAAATAAGTATTTCCTTAAGCTATTCTCAGGACGAAAAGGTACGGATCAAAGCAGAGTAATTCAAATGCCTTGGGAGAGCATCACATGGGACAAGCAGTCTATTTGTATTCCACCTGCCTGCAGAATCACAGGGAGCCGCAAGGGAGGGACAAGATTAGCCTCTGCTATCTACAGGTAAAACAATACATGATGGTAACTTCTAGTACAAACCAGTCTTGCATACAGACTTTGTCAAACCATCTACATAATAAGTTTAACTGTCTAATTATCAGATAACAGATAATCAGAGTTGGAAGGGACCTTATAGGTCATCTAGTCCAACCCCCCCACCCAAGTGGGAGACCCTACACCATTTCTAACAAATGACAGGTCAATCTCTTCTTGAAAGTCTCAAGTGATGGCGCTGCCACATCTTCCGAGGGCAAGCTGTTCCACTGGTTGATTGTTCTCACTGTCAGAAAGTTTCTCCTTATTTCCAGGTTAAATCTCTCCTTGTTCAGTTTCCATCCATTATTCTTTGTCTGGCTTCCAGGTGCTTTAGAAAATAGCTTGGCCCCTTTCTCTCTGGGGCAGCCCCTCAAATATCAGAAGACTGCTATCATGTCTCCCCTGGTCCTTCTCTTCACTAGACTAGCCATGCCCAGTTCCTGTAACTGTTCCTCATATGTTCTAGTCTCCAGTCCCCTTATCATCCTGGTTGCTCTTCTCTTCTCAACATCTTTTTTATAATGTGAATAAAACTGGATGTAGAACTCTAGGTGTAGTCTTACTAAGGCTTTATAGAGTGGTATCAGTACCTTACTTGATCTTGATTGTATCCCTCTGTTAATGCAACTTAGGATTGCATTAGCTTTTTTGGCTGCTGCTACACATTGCTGGCTCCTATTTATCTGGTTGTCCACTAAGACTCCAAGATCCCTCTCACATTTACTGCTATTGAGCCTGGTTTCACCCAGTCTATATGTGTACTTTTGGTTTTTCTTGCCTAAGTGTAGGACTTTACTTTTCTCTACATTGAATTTCATTTTGTTAGATACAACAAAATGAAATTCAGTGTAGAGAAAAGTAAAGTAAAGATACAGCCCGTGTTCTATGTTTGTTATTACTGTTTTAAGACTGGGTGTAGGCTCAAAATTTGGTGAAAAGAAGACTCTTAAAACTAATTTTAAAAAGTTTTGCAATATATATGTAGACACTGCTGCAAATGTGGGAGGGGGTGCCTTATGTGTTTTTTTTCCTTTTAAGACTATGGCTTATTCTCAGTCAGAGTAAGGCAGTGTTTCAAATTTCAGAGCAGGTACCTGGAAGCCTGGTTGAAACCATGAATTCACTAGATATTGGCCTTTTTGCTCTCTCTTAGTCTAACATACACCAGAGTATTATTATGAATAGGAGGGGCACTGGTATAGAAATGAAAAATAAATAAAATTTGTGATTTTATAAAAATACGTTCTAAGCAGAAATACACTGGAATCAATAACTTAACAAACTGTTTTATTCAATAAAAGAACAGCAATAGCAATAGCCTTTAGACACATATACTGTCCTATAATGCTTTACAGAACTATCTAAGTGATTTACAACATCAGCATATTGCCGCAAAAATCTGGGTCGTCATTTTACTGATCTCAGAAGGATGGAAATCTGAGCCAGTCAAGACTGAATCCTTGGCAGTGGGCAGAGTTAGCCTGCAATACTACATACCGCTGTGCCACCATGACTCATTATGTTGCTGTCATCTACTACTGAGTAAATATTTACCTCTTCTTTGAATGCAGGGAATATTTAAATACTATTTCTGTGTAAATTGATTACTGCTTCATTTTGCATTTTACTACCACCTCATATTTTAATTTATAGAAAAGAAAAAAATAAGAGTGCCTATAATACTAAGAAAGACTCCTTACCAAATGCAAGGCCCAAAATCACCATGCTCAGCTCAATAGCCAGAAGGAAAAATCTTGTGATTTCCCACAGGATCTAGAGATGACAACACAGATCAGAGAGCCAAATTCAGCAAGTCAAAGAGAGAATAAATGTGCAACATTAGTAATTTGAACATTAAAAGACACTGATTGACCATTTTTAAATAAGTACATTATACATGATTCTGCTTATTTGAATAATCACTATCATATACAAGAACTATTGGTAGTATCTACCTATGATATATCAACATAAATTTCTTTTTTGCACATATGCTATCAACTATAAGTGTTTCTTACCAAATTATTCAGGCAGCAATAAACACCTAATTATTGTTCAGGAAATTTTGTTCACTAGGCCGCAACAAGTTGAGCAAGTAAAAGTAATTCTTATTATGATGCCTTTTTCTTCCAGCTTCAATTACTCAAGAGGATGAACTTCAGCTTTGTACTTTATGTTTTGACACTTCCTTTCAAGTGTTGTCTTATGCACCAATAGCCGTAAGTTGCATTAACAACTCATTCTAAATTAGTTATTATTTGCCCACTTTGGATGGATATCTCTTACGCCCCCCCCAATACACCTTGACTATATTTTAACCACCCCTGAATCCCTCCAACAATATCAGGAGAGTAATCTAACTGAAATTTCCAACTTTTTCTTTGAGAGGTATATGCCAGATACTTGAGTATATCTTTATTATCATCTCTGATTATAAGTTAGTATTAAATTTAATACTGAAAGTGGGAAAGGGGAAGGGATCAAGTCTAGATCTACCTCTTAAAACTAAAGCTGATCTCACCTTGTCAGTAACTGTAGCAGCAGTAGAAGCACTGACTGTCATGGAGACAACAGCCCGAGCAATCCCAACCACAGCAACCACAAACACCTAGAAGAAAATAGCTAGAAATTTAGTAAGTGTGTTGTGCAGATCTAACACATAGAGACTAATAATAATTTCTAAAAATAAAAACTTAAGACAGCAGAGAAAATAACAAATAGGATGCCCTGCTACAAGTGGGAAAGCTATAGAAAAATAAACTTCAGGTTACCCATACTCACTCTATCTATCTATCTATCTATCTATCTATCTATCTATCTATCTATCTATCTATCCATCCATCCATCCATCCATCCATCCATCCATCCATCCATCTATTTTTCATGAAGGGCAACAGAAATGCTTCATGGCTGAATTTTTTAAAAACACTAAAAAGACATTTCATTATCTTATTCTCTTCTTAATAACATTTCAAAGCACAGTAATGCTCATTACATTATATTCACAAACATGAAACTTTCTCAGTGTATGAGAAAGTATATACCAGTGGTCCCCAACCTTTTTTGTACCAGGGACCAGTTTCACGATTATTCATTCTTCCACGGACCGGTACCTGAGTAACACGAGACTCCACCGCCATCGGGATGACTCTTCATTCAAAGCCGCCCCCCCCTTCAACGAAACTAAGGCGCGAGGATTCCTTCAGCACCCAAACGCCACTTTCCAACCGAAAACCTGGAAGCGCCGTTGAAACAAGATGTTGGCCCCAAGCTTTGCGGCCCAGTACAAAATGATCCACAGACCGGTACCGGTCCAGGGACCGGTGGTTGGGGACCCCTGGTATATACTGTATACTTACAGTTTTTAATGAGTCCCAGTACTTCACCTAAGTTGACTCTATAGGATCCTTTCTAATGCTGCACCAGTAAAATATATCTACTTTCTCTCTAAGATATTCCTGCCTTTCCAATCACTACTTGAAATGTTACATTGCTAAGCAGTCCCACAACAATTGCAGAATGCTTTCCCTACTGGATAAATGCCTCCAATGTTATATGCCCAGAAATGCTGTTAAGGCTTATACCGATAGTTACATTTGACTAACCTCAAATGTAGAAACCTGCATAAATGTCTCGCTTTAATTTTTACAGCCTATAGTGCTATACATTTATCCTGCAGTCTTATATATAATTCCCCAGGGGAAATATTTATAAATTTTGTTTAGTGACTGCATCCCTGCAATTCCAAAGCAATACAAGTTTGCCACAGAACTTCTAAAGTTCCCAAACTTTTTCAGTCCACTGCCCCCTTGGTGCTACAAACTCATCCTCAATGCCCCCAACCCAGTGGCGGGATTCAAATTTCTGTGGGCGTGGCCCAATTTGAGGGTGTAGTTTGCTGGTCACATGACTGGGTGGGTGTGGCTTGCTGGTCACGTGACTGGGTGGGCATGGCTTGCTGGTCACATGACTGGGTGGGCGTGGCTTGCTGGTCGCGTGACTGGGTAGGTGTGGTTTGGTGACTGGCAAACCAAATACAAGTGGTCCTCACTTAATGGCCGGTTGCTTAGCAAGTGTTTATGACTGGCCTCCTCAGAACTACTTGACCTGTTTTTGGAGTTTTGACAGCCATGCACACACATATACACATACTCCCTTCCAACCCTGCTGAAGCAGGTCATTGGCAAAATTGGCAAAGCATCTCTGATAGATTCTAGTAGTGAATAAAATCTAATCAGAGATGCTTTGCTGATTCTTGTTGATTTGTTTTTTTTTTGTATTTCTTTATTTTATGTTGCTGAATTGCATTGACACGTGTGTCCCTTCTTGTGTACAACCAGAAGCTTTTGTGATTCTTTGCAGCAAAAATTACCAACCCCTGGCTTTGCTCTCTTTTCAAGTTTGCGGCATGCCATGTTCAAGATATCTGCAGGTCCACGCCCATTGAGCCTGCTGCACTTGGAGGGACCTGCCCAAGCAAGTCCGAGCGGAGCGGTGCAGCAAATCAATGGGGTGAGCCTGGAGAAGAGAGAGAGAGAGAAAAGAAAGAAAAGAAAGAAAGAAAGAAAGAAAGAAAGAAAGAAAGAAAGAAAGAAAGAAAGAAAGAAAGAAAGAAAAGGGAAAGAAAGAAAAAGGGACAAAGAAAGGGGGGATGGAGAGGGAGAGGTAGAGAGAGAGACTTGATGCATCAGATTGAAATGAGGCCTAGTCTAGAGGCCCCTTGCCACATTGAAACATCTTTGGCTTTTATTAATTAAAGGTTTTATGGACGAAACATGGCCAAGACTATCAGGAAGCTTTCACATTTTGTTGAGGCTTTAAACAAGATCCATTGGACCAGACCTCCACCCTAAAAAATTATTTTTTCCCAATGTATTACAGTGCCAATTCTGAAGAAGGCAAAACCAAAATATATTGGTAAATTACAAGGGGAACACACACACACACACACACACATACTCCCTTCTAACCCTGCTGGAGCAGATGATTGGACTAGAATAGATATCTCGTTATCTTTCTCCTCTCTCCCTCCCTCCTACTTTATTTTTTTTTCTTTCTGCCCCTTCCTTCCATCTCCCCTTTCTTTTTTGTCCCTTTTTCTTTATTTCTTTTTCTTTCTGTCCCTTTTCTCTTTCTCTTCTTCCTTCTCTCTTTCTCTCTCTCTCTCCCTTCCTCTCTCTTTCCCTCTCTCAGGCTCACCCCATTGACTTCGTACACCACTCCATTTGGACTTGCTTGGGCAGGTGCCTCTGGTGCAAGGGGCTCAACGGGGTGGACCTGCAGGGCCTTACTCCAAATGCAGCGGCGGCGGGATGTTTGAAAAGGACAGCAAAGCCACTCTAGCTTTTCTCTCCTTTCCCAACACTGTGTTCGGGCCGAGGCCTCGCCACCCCGAACACGGTGGCGGTGGGATGTTTTGAAAAGGAGAGCAAAGCCACACTGGCTTTGCTCTCCTTTCCCAATGCTGCGGTCGGGACGAGGCCCCGCAGGATCACCCCATTGAGCTCCTTGCAGCAGCAGCGGGATTTTTTCTCACCCCTGAATTGTGCCCTCCCTTTACCTCCAGCGCCCCCTGCCACCTCCTAGCTCCCCCCTGCCACTCCCTTGCCTCTCAGCGCCCCCCTAAAGCATCCCACTGCCCCCCAGGGGGGCGGTACCACCCACTTTGGGAATCACTCTTCTAAAGTCTCTTTTTGTTTGCCTCAATTTCCTGTTTTTCAACCCCTTATCACTCTGCTATAAGTTACCTATTTTGTTTTCTTCTGAGCCTCTTTAGTCTTTGTTCCATAAAGTCATTTCAGTTCTGCAGCTAATCTTCAACTAAGGTCTAAATAAGACCTTTCCTTATTCTGACCTGTGGCTTTTTACTAGAGTTGCATTTCCAAATTTTCTACTACACTCTGTTAACAAATACTGTAAGCACAAAAAACAGCAGCATACATTTTGTTGAGTAAATGAGTAAATGGCAAAAATGTTCTACAAAAAGCCATCAGAGAGGGTATTTGGAAAGCAAGGAGACAGACTTAATCTGTTTCATAAATCCATTTTAGAAAGAGGAACTCAGAAAGACACTCCCCCCAAAAAAAATCCCAGCAGAAATTCCCAAATATCTAGCAGAGAAGTAAGTACAAGGTTGATAAGCATAAGAAAACTGAAAGTGTGACAGACTTGTAGGTGAAAAAACTGCAGGGGGAAAAGGAATGACTATTGCTTGGTTAGGTATTATCTGAGATCACCCTTAATGAGTTCCATTATTTCTCTTAAGTTGATTCTACAGGATCAGAAGCCATTTTCTGGGATTAGGACAAGCCTCTTAAGCTATTGCCTCTCCCAAAAAGCCTACATATATGCAATTTTGTCCAGTTTTCCTAGGTGAACAGAATTTCACACCGTGTTGAGACATTGTGATTTTGGAGTTCCTTCTAACTTTTCCACAGAGAAGAACACTAAGAAAACCCTGTAGTGTTTCCAGGAATACAGCTCCTAATTTATTCCTTGCTCTTCTATTTCATTTGGAATTTTATACCATCAAGAACATTATGTGTTCTATGTTGGAACATGTGTCATACATGTGTCATACTTAGCAAGCATAATAACAGCCATGCAGGTAAAAAAAGCATGACTTGTCTGAGTAAAATAGCTTCTCTCCTGTTAATACCAGCCTTCTATGGGTGTTGCCACTATAGATTGTTTCGCCCATCCACTGGCAGAATCATGCTTTATTCCCCATTGTGCCTAAGGCTAATACAATATCATCCTCTTTCTGTAAGAGGCAAGCAAATCCCTTCTTTCCTTATTTTCTGAAGAAGAAATCCTTATGCAAAAGTGGAAAAGAAACTGCAAAACAGAAACACAAAACTGCTTGGGAATGGGAAAAGAGAGTAACACAAATGTCAAAATAATTGAACCGTTATCCCAATATACACATACACACACAGAGAGATACACAGAAAGAGGCAGAAACAGATTCACAAACATATATATCACACAAAAAGTTCTCTCAAAGTTAACTGAGTTTTCTCTTAGAATAATAATTAGAAGCTTTAAGGCAAGGGTAAGGAAATGTTTTTCTTCTCATTTAAATTCCTTTCTAATCTCCTTGCAACTGTTATCAAGAAATAACCTTATAAATGTGGTAATGTAGAAATTGTACAACTAAAGGAAAAACATGCACTTATCAATTCCCTCTTACAGCCTTCAACTCATTCAGTTAGTGGTAAGCAACCATGACACTGATATTCAGGGTTTTGACGTGTCTCTTGGTCTAGGTCAGAAAAAGGCAATGTGAGGTATTCCACATGTTCTTGATCTATAGTTCCCCACTTCCTTTTCTACCAGCCACACTGGATGGCATTGCCACAGATTGGCCAGCAGAAGGATGGAAGGAGGAAAATTAGAAGACAAAGAAAAATAGAGGTGTCAAACTTACTTATATTTTTAAAAATATTTCAACATCTTGAGTTATTTAAAGGGAGAACAAGTTTGCAAGGGGAAAGTAAGTCAAAGAGAAAAAGAGACTGTTCTCCTTTGTCTTCTTGAACAAAGAGCATTACATTAGCTAACAAATGCCAGGCACTGGGCAGAGCATAAGTCAGATAATGTGTTACTAAGTTCAATTGCAAAATGTGGCTGCTTGTGTCAAATCAAGTTAACAACTAAAGAAGCAGCAATAGGGCCATCTATCCTTTTGGAGATTAGCTGCTATTCTCCAAAAGGTCAGATTTTCCAGAAACACAACAGACACAGAAACAGCATAAGAAAGATCAAGCAGGTCAGGAAACGTCCAGTTTGAACTTCTTCAGCAACAGACCGAAGCCTCGTCTCTGAGAAGCTTCAATCCGTGTTTGCCGCTGGAGCGCCCCGAGCCGGCTGGTTTCAGGGCTAAGCCACCCCATAGAGGTGGTAAAGAGGGGGGAGACTGCCAGCAGGGTTGAGGAGAGCCACATTCTCTTCCTCCCCAGCTGGGCCATAACTTCCCTTTCCGAAGGAAGCTGCCGCCCAGTGGTCAGGAAATGGCCCACCACAAAGAAAAAACTTGACCGGAAAAGAATGTTGCAGGAGGAAGATAAGAAGAGAAGTTGGTTTGACCGGGTCAAACAGCAAAAGCAACAAATAAGGTACCCTGGAATGAAACTGGTTTAAAAAACAATAACATGTTCCCTTAGAAAAGATTTTTAAGCTGCGAAGGAATGAGAGAAAAGGGAAAATATTTTGGTTTCTCCTTTTCCTATACTGACAGCTAACAGACTTGTTGAGGTAATTCCCCGTTAGGAAGAATGAGCGCATACAGGGCAGACGTATAGAGTAGTAGGTGTGGAATAATAACACACACAGCACAGAGATTAACTTGTTTACAGTAAATGTAGATTTTACTTCCAGATAAGGTTGAAGCAAAGTCCAAAATAAGCAGTCCAAAGTCATTCACAGGTAAAAAATCAGTTCATTTTTCAATCCAGGGATAATCCAAATATCAAAGTCCAGTGTCAAAAAAACAGTTCAGTATCAGACTTACATAAAATCCAGAAATATCAGTCAATTAGGAAAAATGAAGCAACGGCAATACTTTCTAATAGAAGGAAACAAAGATATTTACTCTTCTTTATGAGACTAGCACTAGACTAAACAACCCAGGTTTTCTGGCTCCATTCTTTATGGCCGTTTGAGAAAACCAACCCATTGCATGCTCTTGCATTTCCCTAAAGAGACAGTATTAAAATGTCTTATCCTGGCTTATATTATTTCCAAACCCCAATACCTGTAGGTGACTTTATATTCCTAACAGACATTAAGGCAAGAAATAGAAAAATCCACTTTGACATCAATAAAGGCATTTAATTTGCTGAAAATAAAGTTCAAAACGGGATAATTAAAGATTTCTGCGATTAATTAAAAGCTTTGAAAACAGGAAAGAGAGAGAAAAAAAGAATAAAAGGGCAGACTGGAAGAAGGAGGACTGCCTTGGAATTAAAAAAGAACTTACAAACAAAATCTCAACAAGGAACTTTCCAAAAGATACATTCTAACTGCAAATATCGCAACAAAAAACCCCAGGAAGAGAAAGGTTGTGAAAAAGGAACAAGAACATATAAGCTCGGACTATCTGGATTACTTGATGACTTCTGGATTCTTTGGTTACTGTTTCTTGAATGACTAAAATCATTTGGATGGTGTTTAAAATGGCTCCACTTTATAGAAGAACTGAAAATGGCAACTTAAAAAGTACAAGAAGATGCACAAGAAGGGAGAGGTTCTTTTTGGCTTCGGATTTCAGTTTGTAGAAATGAGATTGGAATTATGAGAAACAACAAGAAATGCCTGCAGAACAAGAAGATTGTTGACAAAGAAGACAGAGCCATTTTTAATGAACAAGTAATCTTAGATAGGGAAAAAACGTAAAGGGGAAAAGGAATGGAACTTTAGACTAGAAAAAAACAACTCCAAAAAAGACTAGAGTGAAAAATAAGTATAAAATCAGAAAGTAACCAGAAAGGGAAATGCAGAGAGAGAATTAGAACTAGAGAGACAAGGGGTAAAAAGAGGAGGAGAAGATGAGAGGGAAAAAAAGAAAGGAAAAGAAGTTAATTTTTTAAAAAGGGGAAAAAAAAACAGAAAAAAGGCAAAATATAGGAACAGGCCTATTTAGAGACAATGCGTGAAAAACTTAATGGAAAAAAGGGATTCTGGCAAAGGTGCATAAGATAGTATGGTTATATTAGAACACAGAAATAATTTAGAAAATATGAAATAATGTTATGATGTTAAAATCTCCTGAATAAAATAGCTATTCGTAATTCAGTGGAATGCTTGTCAACAAATAAATGTAACAAAAAGGTATATTTAAATATGATTTATAAAACATGTTTGAGAGAAGTAAAGGGAAAAATTAATTATTTTGGAGATTATATGTGTTTTAAGGGAAGTATAATATTTAATTGAAAAGGAAGTCTGTTAAAGATGTTTAAGATTTTAATTGGATTATTAAGATAGAACTGAAACTGGAATGGGAATAAGGGTTTATAATTACATTATTTACAATTCTTTCTTTTTTTTTTGTAGAAAGAATATAGTGCGTATTATAAGAATGTACCAAGGCAGAATTCGATTGGAAGTTTTGTATTATGTTATTATATTGAAGGTCATAAACTTAAGGTATATATTGAAGTTTAAATAAGAGTTGAATGGATGTAATTAAAAGATATAAAGGTGTCATACTCAAATTAGTAACTACAGGAGACAATTTGTTTATTATGAGAAAAGATAACATGAAATTGAAACAGAACAGACAAAAGTATAAATACAATGATTTGAATTGAGATGAGATAACCAAAATAAAATTGAGAAAATTAAAAGAGGGGAAATACTATATAGAAAATGTAAAATAGTATAAAATAAGGAATAGAATACAAAAAGGAGCATGAAATTGAGTTTTGTGTCTGCATAAAGAAGTTCAACCCTGCACCATGCTATTTTCAAAAAAGATGTTTTACTTGTATTTTCTTTGTGTGAAAACTCAAATAAAACCTTATTTAAAAAAAAGAAAGAAAGATCAAGCAGGTCAACAATCAGATTAAGTCACAAGCATGTCTCATTCCCAAATAAAAAAAAAATACCCTATGTAGAGAGAGAATTAATGCTGACATTTGCCAAACACATTACCAACTCCTGAGCCCTTTCACTAATCTGAAAGGAGCCAAGTGAATATACATCCAGATCTGCCAGGTTCTTTGAAAATAAAGTTTGTACTCACCAGTATGTAGAATGTGGTAAAAATGGGACTGGAAGTGGCATGGATTTTGGCCCTGGCAGAAGGCAGTTTCCAGAGGAGAAATGCAAAGAAAAGTACATTGGGAACCAAAAGCAGAAGGTCCCAGTAACGAACTCTAAAAACAAGACAAAGATACCTTTTTCAAATAGTGCTGTGTCACTTCTGGAGATACAGATAATCTTGTTCAGAAGAAGGAAGAGAAACCATCAATAATAGCATCTCACCTGGATGTGCCTATGTCCTCATATAACAGCACCAAGCATTTGTGTGGCACAGTACTGTTGGTAGCATTTAAAAACAAAGGTGTTGTCAGGATGTCAGCTGTTGTCACTGCCGTGGAAGCAGATGAGTAAGTGGCATTTAACTCCTCCTCAGATAATGGTACTGGTGTCACCAATGCTGACATGCTGCCACCGTTCTGAAGAGAGGGAGCCAAAAGGAGGTAAAGTAAATCTCAAACAAGTGGACCAATCAACAAGGCAATGGGAACATGGAGCCTGGTGAATGAGGCAAGGACGAAACCTGATAAGACGCTATGGATGTACAAGGCCGCAACAGAGCTCACGTGAAGGGAAGAGCAGGCGCAAACCTCCTGAAACACTGTGCAACTCCCAGCTTCCTTAGCCTGTCTCATCACACTGATGAGAATTGTGGCATGTATGTTGAGTGGCCCTTTACAATTAATAGGGCATTCATAAGAGTTTTGGTTTATTTTGAAATGTGTTGACTCAATGAATAAATTGTTATTGAATAATAAAAAGGGCCATGTGTGGCAGCTGGGGAGGGTGGAACCATACAGTCCCACTATGCTTGCACTGGAGGTTTATTCTATCCACAAACTATCCTTACCCATCCCAAACTACCAATTCCCATCCCACAAGCTATCCTTAACCCATCCACAGCTATCCTTACCCATCTCCACAACTATCCTTACCCATCCCACAAGCATGCAAAGGCTTAACTCCTTTTTTTTTTCAAAGTTTTCAACCAACACATTCATTAAGTAACAATAAAATGAACCAAGTGGTGTGAAGCAAAGATAACTTTATTAACAACTGTCTTAAGTACAACTGTAATGACTTTATTAAAAAAGCAAAATGACCCCAATAATAGTGTCTTTAAGCAAGAAACAATGGTGAACAGGTAACAACTCAGTCTCTGGCACTATTCTCAGTCACTCTGAGGCATGTCCATGGTCTCAGCTGTCAAGTGGCCAGGGACTGTGGAGGTGGCTGTGGCTGAGTGCTGGTTTGAGGCGCCATTGGGTGCCTGGCCCCGAGAGTATAATAAAAGGGGAATGGTGGTGTTCAGGAGCTCTCAAGAGAGCTGACTCAGTCCCGTGAGGTTGATGAGCCCTTCTTCAAGGAACCGGGAATGTCAGGCACAGTACTGAAGACAGATTTTCTGTTTGCAGGGGCTTGGCAGTGTGGGTGGAGGAAGGAGGAGTGTAGTGGGGCTTTTCTGGGTCTGCAGCTGGGTCAGCTGAGGCGTCTGTGGCGTGCGATGTATCCTGGGCCTGGTTACATGGGAAGGGATCGCCTCTGGTGTGGGAAGTCCTAGTACTCAGTAGCCTTTGGTAGGTGAGGGGCTGTTTGAAGCCATGGAAGGCTGTGACATCGCCTGGGGTGGAGGGAGCAGACCTGGAGTAGGTTTGGATGCAGTTTCGCTGGTCCGCGGAGGGTGGTGCAGCAGTGCTGGTGATTTTTTTCCCTTCATCACTGGTACTGGGCCTCTGGGCAGGTCCATGAGGGTCTGGCTCATGTACATGATGAAGGGCTTTGCGGTTAGAGGATGGCATATCGCTATGGACCAAGCTGAGAGAGAAGATCTGTGCTGGTCTTGATGGTGTCCCTGATCTCCAGCAGGACAGTGTGGCTCTGGCCCTCCAGTCTGCTCTCTTGCCTCTTTCCTGTGGAGGTGGAGCTGGGTGTGGGTGTGGGTTGGTCTCTGGCTGCTGCTTTTTCTTGCTCCATTTGAGACAGGGAATCCTCCACATCCTCTGGCATGGGGAGTGCAAGCTGTCGGGGGGGTCTCTGCTGTGGGGCCCTCCAAAGACAACCTGCCTGGACACGTAGCTATCTCCTGGCTGGAAGAGGAGTGGCTCTCTGTGGGCTGTCTGAGGAGAGGGTTGAGAGAGGGCTGCTCCTCGTTCGGCGGATCTCCCCTCCAGGAAGCTGCACCTGCCATGACGTACATCTCCTGTCAGTAAGCTTGACAGCGGCCTGGCCAGATTTCTTCAGGTGCAGCTTGCATAACCAGGTACGCATGTGCTTCACCATCCAGGAGTACGTCTGAAGTGTAGCCCAGGCTCTCCGCCCTCTCTCTCCACGCTGCCTGCTTCCTCTTGGTGTCACGATAGAGCCTGTGGCCTTTCTCCACAGTACTCGTTCTCCCTCAGCCATTCCAGCACCTCCTCCTCATGGTCTTCGGAAATGGAGTACTGTATCCTCTCTCTCTTCTCCTTCCCTTGCCTCTTCCTCACTCTGGCAGGGGCTTCAGGGCCTTCAGCAGCAGGGCATTGAGGGCCTTGGGCGTGGTTCGATCACAGCAGCAGCAGCAACACCAGAACACCAGCAGCAGCATCAAGAAGCGACCAGCAGCTTCAGAGTCCAGCGCCAGGGGGTGGATGGTGTCTGTCCTTCTTGCCAGTCTTTTGGCTGGCAGGAGTAGGCACAGGCTTTCTCTTCTTCCCTGTCGAACCATGGTGTCTTTCAAGTGTCTCTGGCAAGCAGTCTTTCCTTGATGCTGACTGCTTGCGAGCTGCATCCTTTTATTCGCGGAGCTGATGCAATTCATCCTCCCCTGCATGCGCAGTGAACACTTTGCATCCGCTACACATCCGCTACGCATCCGCTATGCATCCTATAGGCATCCGTGATGCATCCGCATCTTCCGCTACGCGTCCGCTCACACTATTTCTTCCCCGGAAGCCCTGCAGATGTGTCATCCGCTTCCATCCACTCGCTTCCTATGAACATCCGCTATCATCCTCGCTACGTACTACCCTGTCTGTTCCTTCCGTTGTTTCCGTCTGTTATTGCAAATTTGGGGCACATTTGAGACGCGATAAACAACGGATGGAGCCACCCCGAATTTTGCTCATCGCTATGTTCCTTTTTGGCATACGTTTTGCATCTTTCAGCCAGTGTGACCTAGCCTAATTCCAGCCAGCACAGAAGAAACACAAGGCTGTGCAGTGGGAACCTCTCCCCACCCACTCACTTCTTTCCTGGCAAAACTTGCCTCCTAAAAATTGCTATTTTTCCTTTTTCGACCAGTATCTGTTCTGCTGTGCGGAGAGATTTAAATTAGCTAGGAAGCAGGAAATGGTTGGATTTTCTGCTTTCTAGCTAGTCCTTTAGATCTTTGTCTCTGCTTTTTAAGCACAGCTGAAACCTCCCTTAGGAACTGAAAGGTTCTGTTATTCAGTGCACACTCTCACTGGCAAGCAAATTTGACAGACTGAGCTAGCCATTGGGCAGATAGATAAGATCACTGAATGATTCTGTGAGCAACTCAATCTGCCTGCCTGCCTTTGCCTGATTTTGGGTAAAAAGTTGCTCTTTTTTTTTAATAAAAAAATCAATATTTTCATACATGGTGTGTGTGGACGTTACATTTTGTGAGTTTGCTTGCAAGCAGATTTATGTGACAGACTGAGCTAGCTAATGGCAGAATAGACAGATCCTCTTGAATGAATCTGTGATTCTCTGAATGAATTCCGTGATTCAATCTGCCTGCCCGTCTGATTTTGGGTAAAAGTTGCTCTTTTTTTAATAAAAAAATTCAATATCATATAAATATTTCTAATATTTACACATGAGCCATGCCTGCAGCGCCAGTCACATGACCACCAAGCCATACTCACAAATTAGGCCACACCCACAGAACCAGTTAGTGGTCCCTGGGATTTAAAATTATGAGTTTGGTGGTCCAAAAGGTTGGCAACCCCTGGGCTAGTAGATCAGGAGAGTAAGACTAATGCATTTGACAAGCAAAAGACTAGGGAAAACTATGGGTACAAGACCAGATGACACTGGAACAGGAAGCTTATGCCCTTCACAGATTACTGAAATTTGGTCTACACCATATTATTTTTAAAGATTGGCCAGAAGCTGCAAGTGGTACAGAATAAAGTTGGTAGCGTGCTGCCACATGGACTTCCTACAGCCATGGGAACCTTTTGTTACAGGTGCTGCATTGGCTTTCAACAAGTTCCAGGATACAATTCAAAATAACTTGCTTCCTAAATATTTTCTGGACTGTTATTTCAGGTAGAACCAAGTCCTCAGGTAGAACTGTACCAGAAAGTAAGCTCTCTGGTTATTCTGATAGGCAAGAGTTAGGATCTGTTGGGATTTTCCAGATGTTTATTCTCTGTAGTGGCCACCATTTGATGGTCAGCCTTCTTCCAAAGGTTAAGTTGGTCTCCCATTCTGGTCTCCTTTCAAAAAGCCATCAAAACAGGAGATATTGGACCTTCATAAGATATTTCTGAATACCTGGATGGTGTCACTGGCTCATTGCAACAATTACTGCAATTTGCTTAAATTTCTTATGTTGTAACTGTGTTATTTGTTTTAATTTTTTGTTGTACACTGCACATCACAAATTCAATGTTATACAAATGAAATAAACAAATCAGACCTATTTAGTTTTTCTATTACCAAAGTAATTATCGCCTTGCATTCCTAAAATTCAGGGAACACTTTATTCCTCTAAATGCTCGTTTCAATTTGAATTTATTTTGATTGAACTGCTTTTGCAGCTTTAAACCGCTTTCTCACCTTCTCCAGCCTTAGGGAAGTAGAATGTAATAGTTACCAGCAGAAGAGAGCAGACTTATAGCCTCATGGGTATTTCTGAAGCCTTTGGAATTGATTGCTACGATTATGTCAGGAATGCCTTGAAATCATATAACTACACATTTGGAAGATGTCACTTAGGCATAATCTGGCTGACTTGATGATGCCCTTGCTCTATGCAAAAATAATATTAATAAAGCACCTATGACAGATCACTGTCGCAGTGAAGGAGAGTTCACAAATACTGGAAGATGTTCTTCAGCACCATCAGGTGAGCCAGCTCCATCTTAAATACAGGTGGTTCTTGACTTACAACAGTTCGTTTAGCAAAGTTATAATGGCACTGAAAAAAATGATTTATGACTGTTTTTCACACAACTGTTGCAGCATCCCCATGGTCACATGATTAAAATTCGAATACTTGGCAACTGACTCGTATTTATGGCGGTTGCAGTGTCTCAGGGTCACACGATCAGCTTTTGTAACCTTCTGACAAGCAAAGTCGGGGGGAGTCAGATTTACTTAACAACCATGTTACTAACTTAACAATTGAATTGATACACTTAACAACTGTTTCACAAAGCAACAGAAATGTTGGGCTCAATTATGGTTGTAAATCAAGGACTACTTGTAATTCCCCACCTCTTTCTAAGTGACTCCATCATTATACAGCTGCAAAATAAATATATTCTACATTTGCTCTGGGAATTGCATATTCGTGCTACAGTTTGACATTTATGTATCTCAGTTTTCACCATCTTTTTAGAGTTATGATCCTTGGAATGATCCTAATAAGTAACAACTGTTGTCTATTCATGCTTTTTTCAGATGCTTAGATTATAAAGTCTGTAAAATAATGGCTTGGCATTTGTGAAGTGTCCTACTTTATGAATTCTAGGAAAGGGAGTCCATTCAAAATGCCTTATTGAATTCTGAGAAAATCCCAAAGTCCACAAAGGAGAAGAGTCTTCAAATAAAAGACTGACACCAGTATCAAACTTGATTGTGTCATGTGATGTATTGTGACATTTTTTTTGCCTTTGCAGAGCCCAAGTGGACGTGGCCTGTGTATGATGCATCCAGCCTATGGGCCGCCAGTTTGACACCCCTGTCATCCCTAATCTCCTCCCAGCCATGCATTCATCACCTCTATCAATTAAAAGAAACTCTTCAAATAAAGAGACTTGGGCTTGTTCATATATTTTGAATTACTGAATAAACTTCAAACAACGAGAATCACGTGATGACATGCTAGTTTAACAACCACAGAGACTTTTATTATACATAAAGTGAAAACCAAAGAAATCACATGATATGACATAGCACCATATGTGAATCCAGTCTCTATCAGAAAGCTTCTATAACAAAGGTTTGCCTTTGTAACCTTGTAACAAAATAGGTGAAGGGTAGTCAACAATAAAGAAAATCTAAGACTTTAGCAACCAGCAGTCTGCAAACCAACTCCAGAGTGTTTTCTGGCTTTTCATGCTGCAATGGAAAAATGTGAAAACAGTGCATAATAAAAGCAGTATTTGTGGTTGATTAGCAAGTCTCTTTGAAGAGACAAAAAATGTGAAAAAGTGCATAATAAAAGCAGTATTTGTGGTTGATCAGCAAGTCTCTTTGAGGAGAAAAAGATAAACCTTCTCCCACTAAAATAAAATAAGGTGAAACAGGATAATCCATTAAAGGGCCAAAGTTTGTAGGTAACAAGTGCAGTTTTTAACAAATACAGATATTGATAATATAATAAATAATGTTTCTACCTCAAATATGTTCTAATGTTTCTATTACAAAGGCAGATTTTTTTTCATACAGAAGATCAGCATCAAAGTAACTGTGCTGGACTATGATCTGGAAGGCTGACGCACACAATTTTTAACCAATAGCCAGTTTGGACATATATTATACAACTTATTGGGTTGTTAAATAGAACGAGCCTTCTCCCTTTCCTTAGTATCCCTTGAGAATCATGAACCCTAATTACGCCTGAATCAGAAAGCCACAGGTATCATTCAGTATGAAAACAAGTCAAGAACTTCAAACTAGTAGTTGTGATTAGATTTTTTTCATCTGAACCAGAAGACTATAATTAATATAAGACTTTTATCTTACAACAATTCTGGAATGGAAAGGTAAACAGTGGCCTTAGAGACATAAATCTTATTTATAAAATAAGCAAAGCTTATTTTGAATGCCTTGTGAACTTGTCGGCTTTAAACTAGCTTTAAACTAGCTTCCCGTATTATTAAAATTGTACTTTATTCACAGAGGTTGCTATAGTTGTATGTAACAAAGACCTAAAGCTAGTGATGGCATTCTTCTTACCCCTGGCTGTCTTAAACAAAGAAACTTTGCCCTGAATTCACAGCTGAAACAAGGTCATAATCACACTTGTCAAACAACTTTACAATGATTAGACCACACTACAAGTCTAAGGTCCTTCTCTGTTCCCTCTTCCACTTTTTGAAATGAAAAACAACTGCTAAAGTAACATAAATTACTTTTAATTAAGCATAGTTTCCACGTCTAAATCAGCAATGTAGAATAATAGCTATATGCAAACAAATCTTAAGATGTGATTAAAATCAGATATTTAATGTTCTTACATTTCAGTTATTTGAAGACACCTATACACTTGTTGAAATTAGTGTGCCAATTTTTAATATAAAGAAACACATAAAATCAGAATTTAATTTAATTTCTACCTTTAAAAATTAGGTCAATGCTTCTAGAAAAACTCCTTTATGATCACAAAGTCTTTCCTGAATTACTGCCTCTTGTGGACTGGGCATCTACAAACAAACTTCTTCTCCTTTTCATGAAGCACTACAACATAAATAAAAATTAATTAATCAAGCCTACATATTTTTAAGAGTTTCAAAGACTAATTTACATAAGCTAATTATATTTAGTTAAGCCTAATAACCTATTTTGTTACTGATTCTATCTAAATATTTTCCAAAGAAATCAGCATAGTTGCCTGCTTTTTCTTCAGTAATATTTTCAATGTCTCCTTTGTATTTTTTGCTGATTAAGTGAAGCACTAGCCCAAATCACCCAGTGATGCACCCACCCACATTTATCAAAGTGACAAATACAGTAATGTCTAGTTTCCAAGAAAACACATTCTTCAGCAAGAATATATATAAACCATTGTCTCTCAGAGTAATTGCTTATTAAGAACAACTCTTCCCATGTTGTTGCTCTTTCTCAGCAATATTCAGCTTGTTAAGTATCTAAGTATTATACAACCATCAAGTTACAGTTGCCATCTGAATCATATTTGATTAAGCCCACATTTTAGGGTATTTATTCTCCCAAGGCAATTATCAACATGATAAGATCACTAATTATTAAAGTAAAATAAAACAATATGAAAAAGAGCAAATGAACATAAGTTATTAAAATACTGAATCATAAAATTGCTTGTTGGAACAGCAAAATTATTAGGGTTCCCTTACAAATAGTTTATGTGTTTGCATGGCCCCCTGAACCACAAACTACTTCTCATTTATGGTTTGTTTATAACCCTGAAAAGAGTGGCAAGTGGTGCAGGGGAAAAGCTGAAAGACTTTGCCCAGGGAAATACAAAAGATGAACAGAGCATGACAGAATGGGTCCAATTTGCTGGTATTTCAGAGTCCTATTACTCTCAATGAGTTGAGGCACCCATTTTAAGACCAGGGGTTGCCTTTGAATAAGTCTTGACTCCCAGGGACTGCCTGGAAAAGTCCCTGAGGGCACCCTTAGCAAGGTTTTTTAGAAATGGTTTTTCCTTGCCTGCTTCCTGAGGTCACTCAACTGGTTTCCTGCTTAAGGTGGGACTAGAACTTGAAGTTCCTAGCTTGTTGCTTTAACCACTATAACCAAACAGGCTTTCTGATAAACAAATACAAATAAAAACTGTTCGGAAATATTTCAGCTTAACACTTTAAATTTGGTACAGAAATTAGTAAGCCAGCAATGAAGCTGATACTGAATTCTTTATTGTCATTGTACGTATATACACAGTATGCATACAATGAAATTCACAATTATGATCCATAAGGAATGAAGTAGGTCTCAAATGCATTATTCCTCTATGATTTAGGCAAATGTTCCATCATTCTCTGTATTTTTCTCCATCTAGAATTACAGTTAAGATTCATATTTTCTTGGTAAGTTAAAACATGTTCCTCTGAAAATCCCAGACTCCATTTCAGAGGAAACTAACTGATAAAGTCTTGAAATAAACAGTCATGCTAATACACTGAAAAAGAAAGAGAAATCTTTTATCTGAGCACGACATTCATATCTCACTCACTCAAATGAACTTCCTCATTTTATCCAAGGGCAACCTTATGTGACTTAACTTTTTCAGTCTCACAACAAGCATCTGTTAAGTAAGAACTGGTGGGAACCACAAAACCAAGGAACAAAAAATGAAAAAGCTAAATTGCTCTGGGATTTTAGAATTCAAGCAGGCAGATAGTACCACTTAACAATTGTGTTAAGATTTAACAATTATTGTTAAATAATTGTTAAAACTTAACAATTATTGATAAAAAGGCAAAAAAGATTGGATAGTGGATGTTGCAATACCTGGAGATAGATACCAGAAAAGAACTGGAGAAATCACAAAATTACAAAGGCCTGCAAATAGAAGTAGAATGACTGTGGTAGAAGAAAGCCAGTATAGTACTGTTGGAAGAAAAATCCTTCTGGGTTCAGTTCCAAGTGTGGAAAAAGACACTGGAAACATGGAGGCTGTTTGGAAGGTTTAATGGTGGACAGGAGCACATGGCCTGGAGCTCCAGAGTGAAAAGGAAGGATGATCACATGCTTCAAGGTGAAGGAAGAGATCAAAAAAGGGCTGAGGTGCTGAGAGTTGCCTGGGTTTTATAACCTTTGTTGGGATTTGAATTGGAGCTTGTATTCTGATTGGTTGTCAGACTCCCATGGGGCTATTCAGGGGCAACTCTGTGGACTGTCCTGAGTTCCAGGCTTGGTTGAGCCTTGCTGGATGATGATGCACTGAAAAGGGCTTTTGAGCAATTCCTATAGCTTTACCTGGAGATCTTTGTTATGTAAAGTATTCTGGCCTAGACCTTAATGGCCCACTCACTAACAAAGGTGGGGGTGAGCTTCTGCTTCTGAGGTGAGTTTCTGCTCTTGAGTTTCTACTCTTTTTAGGGGAAATATTCTGCCTTTTTAATATTTCCTAAGATATTTCAATTTTCTAGGAGAGGGTTGGGTGCTAACTTCCTACAGTACCAATAGTAATAAGTGCCTTGGGTGCAATCCCAAATTTCTGGTGCACTGCTTGAATACGATCACTATTGGCAAAATCAATTGGCAAAGACAGTTTTACTAAGGAAGCTTTCGTCTTGTGACAGTGATATTTAACACTGTCAGATATTTGCCTGAAGGTCCTCGAGAAGGGCTCGACGGGTGGATAAAAGTGTCAAATCAAATCTAAATATCTGGCTGATTGCGTGAATAATAATAATAATAACAACAACAACAATAATAATTTCACTATCAGTCAATTGCAAATGGCTGTTTTACTAGGAAGTGTTTACATCCTGCGATGATACCACAAAACATCATCATCCCTTAACAATCCCTGGCTCTTGGAAAGGACTTAATAAGTAGATAAAAATACCAAATACAGTCTGAACATCTGGGTTGATTGTGTAACAAACCCTAAGTAATAGGAGTGAAGCTCAACCAATTTGATCCTTGCTTCATTACACTGACTGCACAACCTTATGTATGTTTACTGGAAACAAGTCTCACAGTGACCCACAGAAAGACTGCTTAGAGTGCAACCATAAAGTTTTCTGAAAGATTTAACTTGTTGCTCTATCTTGAGATAGCTCAAGATTATCCTCTAAGTACATTTGCTTCAGTTTAAGCAACAGAAAGGATTTTGAAGTACTGTAGATGCATTTCAATCTGTATCAGTGTGCATATTTTACTGGTCATCCATAAATTCAGTGTTTCTTTGGCAATTTTAAGATGTACAGGTAGTCCTTGACTTACAACCACAATTTCTGGCCCTGGCATTGACTTTGCTTGTCAGAAAGTTGCAAAAGGTGATGATATGGCCCTGGCACATTGCATAAATATGAACCAGTTGCCAAGCATCTAAATTTTGATCTCATGACCATGGGATGCTGCAATGGTTGTGTGTGAAAAATGGTCATGAGTCACTTTTTTTTAGTGCTGTTGTAACTTACAGTCACTAAATGAACAGTTTAAAGTTGAGGATTACCAATATAGACATCAATTCCCAGGATGCTTTCTGGGAAATTATTGGAACTGAAATCCACATATCTTAAAATTGCCAAGATTGGGAGACAATGCTGGCTTTATTTCAGGGCCACTCACACTGTGACTGTAATACAATGCAAAATAAATTAAATCTGGCATCCACAATGTGCATTTCTGGTAGGTTTGCAATGCATTAGGCATCTCATTAATTTCATTTCCATGAAGTAACAGCAATTCAACAATGGAACCAATTACGCAGACCAGTGATCTTTTCTTCATTGGATGTGTGTTCTCAGAGGGTGGGCAGCATCTGTCTTGAGGACTTTAATTTGGATTTCTGCATTGAGCAGGAAATTAAATTCAATGGCCTATCTGGTCCTTTTGACTCCATGATTCCAGTATCTCAGTTCATCCCCCTTCGGAGTTTGTTTTCCTTCTGCCTGTATATGCCAAGGTCTTGAGTGATAGCTGTTTGAGAGGACCTGCTTTAATAATAATAGTTCTATTTCAGTGCAATACTTGCATTGTCAACAATTGTGCAAGACTGCAGTATACTGTATACAGTATTGCAACAATACTGCAAATTGTGCCCGCAAGTCTCCTCATATTTATATAAGGCAAGTGTCACAATGATCACACTTCCTGTCATGCTAGAGGATGAGCATTTGAGTTTTTTCCAATCAGTTTAGAACTAGTTATACCATTAGAGAGAGAACCCCTAAAACATTCTGTCTGAACAGTAGACAGTGCAAACAGAAGGAAAAGCTAGGTTACCAATCAACTCCGACCTAAATTCTCTAAGTTAATCTCGGGCCATCAAATGGTTGATTAATAATGAAAAAATACTGCTTTCAGCTGGAGAAAAACCTATCAGGAAAATGGACAGTGAGATAATGTGGCCAGACTGATGAAAAAAGGCAGGCATGCAACTACATGAAAGAGACAAATTCCAGTTGGGGATTCCTAAGAAAGGATTTAAAAACTGAAACAAAATATATGAAAGCCTTTATACAAATTTAAAGTGCACTATTATACAGTATTCCATATCTGAAGAACATATCTGACGTAAAAAAAATTATCACCCTGTACCCTTTGAGTCAATTGTGCATTAAAGGTAACACCAGACAATACGTTTCTGTATAGTCTAGGACATCCTCAACTTACAATAGTTTGTTCAATGACTACTTGAAGTTACAAACTACTGAAAAGTGACATGACTATTTTTCATGCTTACGACTGTTGTAGATCCCCATGATCATGTGATCAAACTTCAGATACTTGGCAGCAGATTCATGCTTATGACGGTTGCCATGTCCCAGAGTCATGTGATCACCTTCTGCAACCTTTGGACAAGCCAAAGACAATGGGGAAGACAGAGTCACTTAACCCTGTCAAAAACTTAACTGCAATGATTCACTTAACAAGTATGCCAAGAAAGGTCATAAAATGGGGCAAAATTCACTTAATAAATATCTCGCTTAGCAACAAAAATTTTGGGCTCAATTGTGGTTGTAAGTTGAAAACTTCCTGTATAATTTACTGTTTAAAAATTAAATCATAACAATGAAATTGGAAAAGTTATATCATTTCAACAATCTAACCTTTTTAATTCTAATGGCTTGATTTTCTTCTGTATGTTCTGATATTTTGAGGATAATTTTATTTGGTTGTTATTTCTTTTACCTTCTTTGTTTTCCACTGATATTTCCCACCCAAGTTTAGTATAGATTTTTTTTTCACCATATAGTTTATTACATAATAGGACTTTTTCTTTCAAGAACACCATTTCTATAGTACAGCAATATGCCCTCTTTTTATTAATAACTTGTATTTTTAATTGAAACGCTTTTAAAGCTGTATAAAGAAAAACATGGAAAAGCTCCGTAAGAAAGAAAAGACTTTGCTGGTTGCTTTGTACATGTCCCTTGCAGGTGGTTAGGTAACCCATCATGGAAACAAATTTATTTTCTTTTTACATTCCTAATATCAGTTCAGATTTACTGTTAACAAAGTCAATCTCTATGTACAGAAAAAAGAGGCAGGAAAAGGGGAAACGAAAGAGAAACAACCTCTTTTAATTCAAGCAGCTAAATACTGTTCCTCCAGTCAGCTTCAAAATTGTTTCATTTTTCCTGCATTGCCACAGCAGAAAAACAACTAGAAATTCATCATTAATTAGATTGTAATATATTAGCAAAGTTATGTGACCAGTTTGGAAATCACAAGGGAAGGCAAGCTTTCATATAACTAACTACAATAGGAAGAAAGAAGCAGAAAATATGGCAGAAGGGATTTACATATAAAATTAACTTAGGATTCCTTTTTTTAATCATTTGAATATCACCCTAAAACCCAAGCAACTATGGACACTTAAAATGTTATCAGTCCACTGAAAGATGGAATCTGTCTAGCCAAAAACCAAAATCAAGAATCTAGGATTGAAGCACAATCCCTACAATAGAATAAGATCCTCCTTCCAGTCGCTGCTACTCTCACCATTTTCCCAACCTACTTACAATTAATTTCAGAGGAAATTTCAGAGAGTAGGATTTTGTGTCTGGCATCCCAAGCTAGTGATACAAAAATTTATATTGCGGATGTTTTATCTTTTAACTGACCATCATTTGTACCGTTACATAATCAGAAACACTCCCCTGCTCCTGCAGACCACTAAAAAGCCCTCTGAAACATTAACTTTGTTGAAAAGCATATTTTTGTCTGAGCTCTAAAACACTCATTCAACAGCAAGTCAATTGTAAACATAAATGGGAAGTTGCTAGAAGTCACCAAACTCCAGAAGGGAATACACACAAAATGTCTATAGCATGGGGCTAAGTGGGAGGGAGAGAGGAGGCAAAATTTTGAATCGCCCACTGGAAAACTCCACAAATTCCAGATTAATTCATTGTAGGAGTTACCTCCCTCTGTGTAACCATCACCAGATAGGGGGGGGGGGGGNAACAAAAAACACATTCAACTCTTGCAGAAGAAGCATTTTTCCCAGCCCGAGGTTCATTCCTGATAGTAAAAGGGGCCTGTGGTTGGGGGTGTTGACACCAAAACACTTTGGGCCATGCATGCGGCCAGCTGTGTGATCCCAAGAGTCAGGCCCGACTTAACTGAACAACAACAACAACAACAACAACAACTCAAGGATGCTATTTCAGGAAGGAGAGTTTCAACTCAAAGAGAAGTGCGCCGCACGGACCTCTCCGAAGCTCTCTCCAGGAAAGAAAGCAGTCCAAGCAGGGCATTACTAAAAGCCCTGGGACAGATCGAAAGGGGAGAGGGGGAAAGGCGGCATTCACACGCGAGGAACCTTCAACCCCGTTCCTTCTTGCCCCGAAACACAGGATCTTTCCCAGGGATCAGCAGACCAGGGTCACCGGGTTCCAGATTTGCCGAGAAGTGCCGGGAGGGGAAATGTATTTGATTGATTTGTTTGTTTGTCAAGCATGCACGAGAAATCGAGTGTACGTATGAATGTGTAACATATAAACACAGAAGTATAAAGAGGTATAAGTATTTGCGTAATAAATGAGTGTGAATAAATGGATAAATGGGAACAGTAGGACGCGGGGC
>BHFT01049425.1:0-29117 GCA_004320025.1 Laticauda laticaudata | reverse complement strand
TATCCCTGCCATCCCACTGCTCTTACCCATTCCCAAAGCGTATCCCTGCCCATCCCACAGCTACTGACCCTTCCACAAGCATGAAAAGGTTAAACCATTTCTGAAAGGTTTCCACCAAGACTTTTTTAAAAAACAAATGAAGCAAGTGTGTGAAGCAAAGAATAATCTTTATTAATAACAAGCTGCGAAAAGAAAAATGGCCTGGGCCGAAGTGTGTCGTAGTGTTGGTGCTCAAAACCGTAAAAATAAGGTCTATTATTCATTTAGCCACCTCTCCTCCAGTCCTCTATCTCTTGGTCACCTCTGAGGCGTGCCCAGTTCTCAGGGTGAAGCGTCAGGTGCCTGTGGAGGGGCTCTGCTGGGAGTGCTGGTTCTGAAGGCACCACTGGGTGCCTGGCCCCAAGAGGACAACAGGGGATGGTGTGTTGAGAAGCCTTCTCAGGACAGCTGGCTCAGACCCTGTGTGTTGAGAGCCCCCGTCCTCCATGAACATGGGGGTGTCAGCCCCAATCACCGATGACAGTACTGTATGAGGCCGGGCTTGGCTGTGTGGGAGGAAGGAGCAGTGTAGTTGGGGCTTCTGGTCTGAGCTGGTTGAGGACTGGTGCTGGGTGGCATCTGTGGCGTGGGTGGCATCTGTGGGTGTGGGTGGCATCGGTGCATCAGTTGGCACCAGTGGCAATTCCGATGTACCTGTGCCTGGACTGGAAGGGCTTGCCTGTGCTGCTCGACCTCCTGGTAGCCATAGCCTTGTAGGGAGGCCTGTGGGAAGCCTTGGAAGGGCTGGGACATCACCTGGGGTGGAGGAGCAGGGCCTGGACTGGTGGGAGCAGGTTCATTCTTGGTCATCTGGAGGGTTGTGAGCAGTTCGTTGATCCTGTCCTTCACCACCTGGTACTGGGTTCCGACATGTGCATGCGGGTCTAGTGTTGGACATAGGTGATAGGGAAGGGGCTTGCGGTTTTGGGAGGATTGGGGTGTTGGTGTGTACCAGCTGTGAGAGTGGAGCATCCTACGCTGCTCCTGATGGTTGTCTTCTTATCTCCACAGACAGTGTTGCTCTGTCCCTTCCGGTTTGCCTCTCTGCCATTCTGTGGAGGTGGAGCTGGGGATTGGATGCTGGTTGGGGCTGTGGTGGAAGTGCCCCTCTCCTTGCTCCCAACTGCCGTCAGGGGTCCTCCACGTAGCTCCGCCATAGGTAGTACAGCTGTCAAGGGGGGTCTCCCGTCGTGGCACACTCACAGATTTAACCTGCCTGGACACAGGAGCTGACTCTTGCCAGAAGAGGGACCTGGCTCTCAGCAGGCTGCCTGAGAGAGAGGGTTGTGAGAGGGCTGCTCCTCAGTGGCGGATCCCCACCCTCCAAGAAGCTCACTGGCCATCACGTATGTCTCCACGGTCTGTCAGCTTGACCGCGGCCTGGCCAGATTTCTTGAGTGTGCAGCTTCCCGTACCAGGTGTGGCATGTGCTTCCACCGGCCGCAGGATGCACCTCTGAATTGTACCCCAAGGTCTCTGCCTTCCTCTCCAAGCAGCCTGCTTCCTTTGGTTGTCACAGATAGAGCCTGTGTCCCTTTCGCCATAGATACTCGTTCTTCCCTCAGCCCACTCCAGCACCTCCTCCTGCAGTTTTCCTCTTCATTATTGTCTGTATTGCCTCCCTCCCATTCATGCGTCTGCATCTTCCTCCTTTGCTAGGGCCATATGGGCCCTCATCAGAGGGGCTTCGAGGTTGGTAGCGGCTGCTCCCTCCACACCACCACCACCACCAGCCAGCAGCAAACAACAGTAGCAGCAAAAGGCAGGACCAGCAGCACCAGCAGCAACCCAGCGCTCTAGGAGCAGACCAGCAGCACCAGAGACCGCAGGACCAGGAGACCAGCAGGACAGGAGCACCAGCAGGACCAGAGCAGCACCAGCAGAGTACAGACAGCAGACCGCAGGACGAGGTCAGCACCAGCAGAGTCACAGCACCAGCAGAAGCACCAGCACAGAAGCAGGCCGAGCACACGAAGTAAGCAAACCCATCAGAAAGCCCCTAGCACCAGAGCAGCTGCCAGCAGAGTATAGCACCAAGCAGAAAGCACCACCACAGCACAAGCAGCATCAGCAGAGTCACGAGCACCAGCATAAGCACCACCTCCAGAAGTCAGCATCAGCAAAAGCACCACCTTCCCGAAGCAGCATCAGCCAGAAGGCACCAGCCACCAGAAGGAGCCGAAGCCCGGGCAGCAGACGCCCCAGAAGAAGCAGAGTCAGGCCAGGGGGTGGTGCGGGTGGCCCTGTCCCTTCTTGCCAGGGCTGGCAAGCAGATGCAGAGGCTTTCCGTTTCTTCCATGGTTGTTGGGTTGCTGGCTGGCTGACTGGCTGGCTGGATTGCCTGGCTAGAGAGCTGTGTCTGGAAGCAGGTATTTCCTCTGAATGGTGACCTGCTTGGGAGCTTGCTTCCCTTTATATCCACGGGGCTTGATGCAATGCATACCTCCCCACATGTGCAGTGAATGCTAGGCATCCACTAGGCATCCGCTAGTCTTCGCTAATTATCGCTAGGCTTCCGCTCTGCATCTGCTTTCATCCGCTCATCATCCACTGTGCATCCGCTTCATCGCCGGTCTCCCGCTCCTGCATCCGCTCTTTCCATTCCGCATCGCTTGCTGACGCTCCCCTGGAAGCCTTGCGGATGTCCATCCGCTCTTCATCCGCTTTCCATCCACTAGGCTTCCGTGGGAGCATCCCACTTTCCATCCGCCCTACGTTTCCATCCCCACGGTCCGTTCTTTTCCATGTTGTCTGCTTCTGGTTATTGCAAATTTTGCCCCTTTTGAGACGGATAACAACGGATGGAACATTTTTCTCGTCTGCTGTGTCCTTTTACAAATGTTTTGCACTTCGGCCAGTGCTGACAGGGCCTTAAATGGGAGTGATTCAGTTTCTCAAATCTTTCACTCTTGTTTCATTTCTTATAGGAAAGTAGTTTTATTAAATACTGCTTTAAATATATTGTTGGCTACATGAATGCTGTTTTCTTTCATGGCTTTAACTTATTTTCTTTTTGATTTCTAGTCTGTGGAACGAAGGCTCTTATGAAAAATACAGGAACAGGAACTCGAATTGTAGGTGGACATTGATGCTGTGCTCGGAGCATGGCCTGGCAAGTAGTCTTCAAGTTTATGCCAATGGTCTGGCGATATGTCCAAATATGTGTTGGATCTTTAATAATAAATCATTAGTTTGGACAGCAGCACACGCCATTTAAAATATCAGAGTATGTATGCTTTCCATTCTAATACTTTTTCTTCAATTTGGGTGTTGATAAATCTTTTGACCAAAAAAGTAATGGACCAGATATTTTATAATTATGTAATGAAAAAATCAGTACATCAAGACAGCCTAGCCACCTATGATGGATATCTGCCATGAGTCTACACAATTTATTGTTACATTTACTCACGGCCATGACCAAAGGCCCATCAAATCTCACCCGAAAGTTATTAAACGCTTTTTTTTTTTTCAAATTGGGAGGATCGGCATATACGCACTAATCTGATTTCATCACACAACGACATAGACGCATTACTCGATCACGCATATCGATATTACATTAACCAGTACATATATACATACAGCACATTTCTTTACTCTGGGTGCCTCCATTTGCTTTTTCTACCACCGGATATAACACGCTCTGATTGGTTAGTTATTCACGTGACCGTGAATCTCACTATTTTTTTATAGAATCTCCAGATTTTTTTTTCATGGGTCTCCAGATTTTCCTTTATCAGGGGTTGGCAGGTCTGCACTCTCTCTCAGCCCAATCTACCTCACAGGGTTGTTGCTGTGAGAAAAATATGAGGAATATTAGATATGTTCATTGCCTTGAGTTATTTATAAAAATAAAAAGGGGGGGGGTAAAAATATCGAAACAAATATGGCTGTGAAAGGTAAACCATCAGAAAGACTGAATGAAAAATTCAGATACTTTTGCATTATGGTGATGCAGAAATTTGTTGGGAATACCTTGGACTGCATGAAACCTTTTGCTCTAGAGCATGGATATCAAATTTGCAGTGTCACATTGCTGTAACATTATCACAACATTTTTCCCTTTCACAGAACTGGGGTGGGTGTGGCCTGCAAGTGACATATCTGACCCACAGGCCGCCAGTTTGATATCCCTGCTCTAGAGATTTATGACAAAAACCTTTTGATACCCATCAAGGTCTGGGTGGCTTCCAGCTATTAGGTCCCATGGCTTTCACTCAGACATTCTTATCACATTGTAACTGCTACCAAGAAAAGCCTTAGATATGAGAGATGCTGTTCATAATATAATGACTCAATAACAATATTAAGAACCATCTGGAGTTTTGGTTTTATTTCTGATACTTTATATTAATATGATTTATGACATGAAGGTTGCTGTAAGGTCTTTTTTGAGTTATAAGCAAGTCATAGCCTTGTCTTCATATAAATAAAGAATAGCATTTCTTCATATAAATGAAGAAAAAAGAATTTTGCAAAATTAAAATACATTGACATTCAACCGTCGATGGACTCCATTATTTGTTTATTTCATTATTTGTTTCATTGTTCCATTATTTGTTTATTTTTCCAATTCACGGTGAGGGTTTTTGCGAATGACATAGATCCTGAATCAGTGTATTTGACATCAAGAGTACCCTGAGATTCTTTGAATATCTCTTACTGAAGCCTGCTAGCCCATAACGGGGATTTTAGAAATATGTTCAGTCTATAGTTCTTAAGGAAACTAATATAATTTACATTTCCAGGATAAAAAATATGAAGTGCAATTTTAATTTATAACTGCCCAACCCCAATTGAATGTAGTTATTCTTGAACTTCAGTGCTTCTCCAAGTTTCATCTCAAAAAGAATACATACGAAAAATATTCAAAATTCGTATGGAGATATACATTTATAGTTTATGTTTGTATGTAAAAAAGTATTTATGGAAAATGAAACATTGTAATATTATTAAGGATATTTATACATTGCTTTAAAACACACAGCTTGCATGATTTCTTTTTTGCCCTTTATTCCACTAGGGTGCAAAGACCCAGTGACTATCACTATGCATCCACATGCACTATTAATACATGGACAGCACACTGTCATGATTTCATCATTGTCGCTGAATAATTTACCATTCAATTAAGGCCAGTTCACAAATAGATTCTCTGCTAATGAGTCTAAATGTAAAGGTTGCCTAATCAGGCTTGTTATTTACACATTACTAAAATCGGGAATGGGTGGGGGAAAGAAGAAACAAGAATATTGATAACAAACAAAAAAAAAGACCAAATCGGACTTAGATTTTCACAATATACACAGATGGTCCATGTTTAGTGACGGCTTTGTTTAGTGAACATTCGTAGTTATGATGGTGATTAAAAACTAACATTGAAAACAACCCTTGCATTGCTAACCTTTGCAGGTCTGCAAGGCAAAGGAAAGCTGAGGTAAAATCATAAACAAAGTGGTATTTTCATTGAGGTTTGGTTCATGACCAAATTGCTAGTCCCAATTGCGGTTGCTAAATGAGAATTACCTGTACATAGTTGTTGAGGTAATTCCTCGTTAGGAGAATGAGCGCATACAGGGAGACATATCTGAGAGAAGTGTTTGAATAATATACACACAGCACACAGATACACTGTACAGTAAATGTAGGTTTTTACTTCCAGAAAGGTTGAAGCAAAGTTCAAAACAAGCAGTNGAAGCAAAGTTCAAAACAAGCAGTCCAAAGTCAGTTTTCAGTCCAGGGATAATTCAAACATAAAAGTCCAGTATCAAAAACAGTTCAGTATCAGACTTACATCAAATCCAAGAATATCAGTCATTAGGAGGAACAGCAAGACTTTCCAACAGAAGGAAACAGAGACTCACTGAGACTTCTTCTGAGACTCAGACTAAGACAAACCAGGTTTCTGGCTCCATCTTATGGCTGTTTGAGAAACCATACCCAATTACACTTTTAGGATTCTCTTAAAGGGATAGTATTAAAATATCTATCCTGGTTTATATATTTCTAACCCAAATACATGTTAGGTGACTTACATTCCTAACATTAGTGCTATGTAAAAAACACCTTCATCATGGATAGTGATCTTACATGCCTGGCCAGATGCTCATTCTTGAAGAGCAATCCCAAGCCTCTTCTGCTTGTTCTTCTGATTTTCTCAAATGAAAAGGGAGAGAAATTTGAAAGTGAATGATTAAAAACATCAACTTTAAAGAGACTTGCATTTGGGGAAAAATATTTTAGTTCTTTATTCTTTAAATCAATCCTTTTTCCTTTTTTCCTTTTTTGTTTCCTATTGCAGATACCTAATTGTTTAGAAACAAACATAACATTTAAAAGATGACTTGTTCCAAACCTGGTTCTTCAGATCTTCCAGCAACATCTCTGGTGCAGCATGAATATCTACTGTAGAGAATTAGGATGGTGACCTTGAAGGAAATAAGCAAGAACAGTTATATCTAAACAAAGTATTCATACTTTAGTTTCTCCCATTTAGCCAAAGCCTGTATTACCCCATTCTTCAAACTGAAAACATCCCCAAATAGATATGGCTGCCCTGTCCCTAACAGTGGTACAGACATAGCAGTAGCATTCTGGTTTCCCTTTATTGCTTGCTCTCCTTTTTGATCATTAAATAGTTCATTATCCGAGTACATCCTCACCCAGTGCTACACAATACAAAGGCAGCTCCCTGAGAGTCTCCTGTAATACAAATATTTATAACACTCAGACACCAGAAGAGGATTTTCAATGCTGACTGAGATCATGACATGCCAAAACCTGGGCAAATGACTATAATTAAGACTTGAGGAATCATGTTCTGCTTTTTATAAACAACCCAGTGTGTGATGGCAGCTCTTGTATGTCTGCAATGTGAGAAAAAACAGAGCGGGAAGGAGGAAAACTGTTTGTCGAGGCAGGGAGGTTAAACCTTCAGAATTCAGAAACACATGCCCTGAAGATTGTGGAATTTGAGCAAGGACTTGCATCAGAGCAGAGCAAAAAAAAACAACCCCACAAAACTGTTTGAGGGTAAACCTCTCATTACTTCTGACTGAGATCTAGAAGTGGCACACCTGTGACACTTCTTTTCATTGCATCTATGTGTAATGCGATTCCCAGCTTTTGAACCTTTTTTCAAACCATATTTTTTATGTATAGGTATGCATAGTGTTCAAAGCCTGATGCTCCCAACGACAGATTGGTTTTTTCCCTATGTTGTTTCACATTACTGAAAAACATGGAGGGAAAATATGACATACAACGAACAACCATTCTTATTAACAGTTATATAGTTACTTCTCTGTAGGTCAAACCATCAAATAAAATAAAATAAAAAATAAAGGGTTAGATTTAAGCCTAGAGTAGGGGGCACTTCATGCCAATGGCTGTGCTGTCCTAATTCTTGCTTGGTTCCATAGGTTATAAGCTACCACAACTTATAAGAATTGCTATCAGGATAACATGATAGGGTACTCCATGTCCATTGAGAATGAAAAAAAATGATTAAGAATAAAATGTATTTCCTCTATTTCCTTCATTTCTAACAAAGGATGATACCCTGGGCTTAATTATAACTGTTGGAATATAAGCCTGAGAGCTGCAACATTCCAATTCTAGAAAAGAAGCACAAGGAAATATTCAAAGATCCTATAGCTGGTTCTTAAAAGATTGGCATGTTTCCAGCTAGAAAGTATGTCTCCCAAGTTATTTACATCTTCATTCACTTTTCTGAAATGGTAGCTTCTTTGTCTACTCTTGTTTGTTGTTGTCTTGAAAAAGACAGACTTACAAACAAAAGACAGACACAACAAACCTTTGAGAGTAAACGGAATAGTACACTGGGATACTCCTTCCTTTCATTTGAAACCCTATATCTTATCATGTCAACCAATAGGCCTATTTTCTTTTTAAGTCACTGAAGCAAGCTAAGGGATTCAGAAGTGGCACCAGTAGATCCATGGAACCTCATCCTGGGGTAGATACAAGGGACTCAGAACTGATACTAACCAAGCCAGATTGGAAAGCAGCATGGTCTGCTTCCCATAGGTCAGAGTTGAGACTTATTGGGAGGTGGAGTTTTATAGGCTTATGTTTATTTTGAGTTCAATCAGAGTCTTCCCTTTTATATACAATTAGCATACTAAACTTCAACTGTAATGAATTAAAATAAAAGGGAAATGTTTAGAATAATCTAAGATGGTCTTACCTTGCTTTTTGTTTTGTTTTTTTAATCAGGAGAAATGAAGATTTAATTAATTAAAAAGGCAATGAATCTGCTACAGTAATTTGGGAAGCAGATACTGGAACTAGACAAAGAAGAAGAAGAGGGGAAAAAAAGGAAACACACTCTGGCAAGGAAAACAGCAAATGGTATCCAATAAAGACCAGGCCTTAGAAGACGTAGATCTAGGGACAAAGTGTACAAATAAAAGAAATTCAGAGCAGCTGAAATAGTGTAGGTAAAGAGATTTCTTTGATTAGGGCCACTCAGTCCTTGCTGAGTGCTTTCACATCCCTTCTCCTTGCGTTTTCACATCCCTTCTCCTTGTAGACACATCACTACCCTTCCCCTTTGTGTGTACCACCTGCTATGTTGAGAGACATTAAACAATGTCTGTTGATACAGAAATATGATTAAAATGAAACCCAGCACAGCAAACACACTAAGTCATGTCATCATGATAAGAACAGAGTAGATAGCAGATACAATAAGGAAAGACAAATGTGTTGAGATGAACTATCCACATTAATAATAATAATAATAATAATAATAATAATAATAATAATAATAATAATAATAACAATAACAACAATAATAATAATAATAATAGTATGAGCTGGCACTAAAAAACTTTGAACTGGTGCTTGCACATTCTTTAGTTATACATAATCTGCAATAGACATAATCGATTCTTCCATTCTGTTTTTATCATGGTGTGAATAGCTTATCACATTCTCCACTCAAATACTTTAAAAAAAATTAAGCGGACAAGACATACAAAAGTAAAAAGCCAAATATCAGTTCTCCTATTTATTTAAACCTCCTTCTGATATAAAGTCTTCCAGGAATGACAAATGCAATTTACATTGCCCTTCATCACTGAGATTTATTTTTCACTTCTTCATCTCTTTAAATAGTTTAAACTTTAAAACCATATTTTATTAAAAGTTAAGAGCTATTATCTTTAGTTATTGGGCTTATAAATCCCTACCTTATACACACCCACTTTGTGCCATGGATTTGTATGAAGATTTATTGGTTTCTAGACTCAGAAGGAGGTTCCAACCTCAAACTAATGTGTTAAAGAATGCAAATTGATAGGTAGTAACTGATTCAAATAAGACCGAAGAACACCCAACATTCCTTAAAAGATGTTCCTTCTTTACAAGTATTTGCCAATGAATTAGAGAGAAGTTTGCCTAAGTCTTTTCTGAATACTATCTTGTTTCCTATAAATTATGAAGTATTTCATTCCTCTTTGTTTATATATTCTTGCCTATTTCCCTCAAGATCAGCACCCTAATTCTCTACCCTTGATGTTTGTGTAACATCAGGGACATTGTTGGAAGATCTGAACAACCAGGCTGGGGACATGTCATCTGTCTTTGTGGTTGCTGTCATATAATCAGTTAAAAAGAATAATAAGCCATATAAAACAGAATCAGTATTTGGGAAGTAAGTTCTTCTTCTTCTTCTTCTTCTTCTTCTTCTTCTTCTTCTTCTTCTTCTTCTTCTTCTTCTTCTTCTTCTTCTTCCAAGATACACATAGAGTACCTGAAAGAGATAATAGACTTCAGACAAGCTCTTCAAACAGAATATTTTTTCCAGATATAATGGTTTAGAGGTAAGGAGTAAATGGGAAGATAACATCAATAATTTAGTTGACTGAGGACCATTTTTTAAAAAATATAATCAGATGAGCATGTAATTGCTGTCTTATATAATTAATTTATAGTTTTACTGTAAGTTAGCTGACAACAGTTATTTTTCCTATTGTAGATTTGATAGATATTGACAGAATTTGCTGATAATAAGTATTTGATTGAAATGCATTGTAGTAACAAAAAAGCATAATGAAAGGTTTTTTTGCAAACATAAGAAAGGCCTATCTCTATGACTTATTTTGAGTTATCTCCTTCAGGCTAGACTAAAGTAAACCTTGCCAGGAACAAACAGTAACCTTGCATCTAAGTTGTTGATCTTCCAGTGCCTTGGGTAGAATGAGCCTAGCCACCAATCAGCTATGATTTTCTGTCACAAAATATAAAATCAGGCAACAGAATATGACAGCAAGTTTCACCAGAAGCAGACCTGGCCCTTTCGTCTGTGGCTGTACTGCCGCCAGTCCTCTGAAGAAAAGAGTGAACCTGTTGAAGAATAATAATTGAAAAGTTTGCAGCAGGCATCACTAGCAGACATATGGTTAGATTGGGTTATAAGGTTCCACTTCAATGAAAGTTACCTTGTCGTTTTGGAAATAGATATCTGTAAAGATTGCTTGACTACAAGTTAGAGGCTGCTGGTTTCAATTTTCCACTTTTTCCCATCAGATCTTGTTTTAGCAAGCTAAGCAATTTTTTTCCTCAAACTATTTAGACCTGGAGTATCAAACTCTCAGCACCATATCATCATGTGACATATCATGACTTTTCCCCCCTTAGCTAAACCAGGGATGGGGGTGGTCAGCACATGATGCAACCAGTCTTCAGGCTGCGAGTTTGACACCTCTGATTTAGACTTTCTACATCAAAATTAGTCCCTTGAATGGTGCCCATGGATGAACAGACTAGAAGCCATTCACATTGTTTCAAGTCTAGTTCAAGATAGCCTAAGTCAATGTTTCTCGATCTTAACTTTAAGAAGTGTGGATTCAGTTCCTGGCTGATAGATTCTGGGAGCTGCAATCTTAAAGTGGCTCAGGTTGAGAAATGCTGTTCTTGATACTTTATTCTGTACTAGTTTCACAATACTTTTCAAGGATTTTTTTTCATTTATTTATTGCTAATTTAACAGGATGTCTTTTGTTGTGTGCCATAGGAATCCCATGATATGACATGACATGACATGATGGCAGCCCAGAAATGGAGCAGATTGTAATAACCTAAATGAGAGCTAATGTGGATGTGAATCATTGCAAGCAGATTATCTGACTCCAAGAAAAATAACTCCTATTTTTCTAAAAATACTTCATGCAGTTGGTGTATGGGTGAAGGCATTCCTAACCACAGCTGCAGTTTGAACTGCCAGCAAAAGTAATGCATAAAAGCTGCACAGCTGAATGTTCAGAGGGAGTGTATATGTGTGTGTGGTGGTGGGGAAGTTGTCACTGGTGTCTAGAATATCACTGTCTGTGAAGTGGAAGTATTTTCCCCATCCCAGATATGCAGGGACTACTTTGCAATTATCTAGTGGAAATAGGAAGGTTCTCTTCATAAACTCATGAACATTTTCTCCATCTAGCTACTTTGTATGATCCCAGTTTAATTTCAGCAAATGAGGATTAAATTAAATTCTGTCTCTGGAAAATGAATGTAGTATATGCTTAAACTGACAGGAGCAGGATTTTGTATTTACTGCAGTATTGTCATTCTTGGCATTACTGTGTACAAATAGCTGTGCTGTAAGTCTTCACTGTCATTTTGTTTTCTTTCCCTTTGTTTTTGAGGTTCAGGTTTTTTTTTTCTTTCCTCTCTTGTCCTGACTGCCAGAATTCTCTGTAATTTTTTTTCCTTTCTGCCCTCCCAGCTTTTCATTACTGTCATCTTTTTCCCAGCCATTGAACCCTAGGTGTTTTTTTTTTTTAATTGACAGATGGGGTTTAAAAGCACATTTAAAGTGCCAGTCTTTTTAAATAGACTCCTGTCTCATCAAAAGATGTATAGCAACATTCCATTAGAGCAAATCATTTGAAAATAGATTGAACTTTTAGTAACTGTGGTTGTATTTTCATAGTTGGGCTATTCAGCAAGGTTTTCCTATTGCCCTTCGTCTCCTTTCTCTTCCCTTCATGAAAGAAGAAGAAGAAAAAAAAAGATACATTAAAGAAAGATTTTATATCATATTTGTTTTGTTTCGATTTTCCCCCCTTTAAACCTCTCATGCAGCTTATTTCTACAATTCATTCTTTGTTGCCAGGGCATGAAAATCTTGAAATGAAAGAGGTAATGTAAAATGCAAACACATACATGGACGAAGAACCACAAGAGGAAAAATGGCATTACTCTGCCCACTGTTCTGCCTGGCAGCCTCAATTTCTGTGCCTTCACAATTTAAGGCCCAGTCTCACTGCACTTACAGATGCAAAGAGGATGCAAAACGTTAAAAAAAGCTTGCCATCCGTTCGAAAACGCTATGCATCTGTTGTGTACTCATTGCATACGTGTTTCATATGCTCTATCCGTGAGGCATTCCGTCACTGAGATTTCATCCATGCGAGAAGTTTTGACCGCTGCACAAAACTTTGTGAACGAATGAAACTTTCCGCCGCATTACAATGTACATCTGCAACATATACGGGCAACAATGTTCTATTGTCCGTTATCATCCGTTAAACGTCTGTCTGTCTCCTCTTGCATCCTCTGGCCATCCCCTCACTCACATCGCTGGCAGCTGAAAATGGAAAGAGGGAGGAAACAAAAAGGGTCATGGAACACGGTCTAAACAGAGTTAGTAGCAGGAAATAGAAAGAGTGTATGCCATCTCATATATAAATGAATTAAAATGGACAAAAGTTTGTATCTGGGAATGTAATCTGCAATATTAGGTGTCCTGGAGTATGTCTAGAGTAATGTAGAAGGACACCTCGTGGACAACCGATATTTCCTATACAAAAGGGGGAGCAGCCGTGGTGTACAACCTTTCACCCTTGGTCTTGGTCTTCAACATCATCAATTGTTTCCGACCTATGGATGAGACACCAGTCCGCCATGATAGCTGTGCTCATATTCCACGCAGAACAAAACCTGTTTCAGATCTTTTCAACTTTTATACAGAAGGAGAAGAAGGGAGACGTCAAGAGCTGTGTGGGTCGATGGTTGGATCATTGAGAAGAATGGAGTTTGACTGTATGACCAGTTGATTGGTGGGAGCTGAGAGGAGAAGACCCTGTGCATTCCACTCACTCATGAGGATGCCACCAAGCCATGTTTGACGAACTTGTAGAGCATCTGAGACCCAGGGTGACCAAGCTACACCACTTCCATCCCAAACTAGACCCTGGACTGAAGGTAGCAATGCAACTCTGCGCCACCTGGCCTCTGGAACCACATACAGAAACATGAAGTATGTTTGGAGGGTGCCACACAACAGCATCAGCAAAGTGGTCAGAAGAAGTGGTGCAGGCCATCATTGAAGAATATGGTGGAGAGCTCCTCAAGTGCCCCCCACTGAACAAGACTGGAGAAAACTTGCAGAAGTGGTATCAGAGGGTGGAACTTTCCCCAGCACTGTTGAGCCAAAGATGGGAAACACCGTGGCCTGCCAAAGCTCCAGCCAAGGTGTCAGGGGTCCACTTATTACAACTACAAGGGCTTCTTCAGCATCTCCTCTTTGCCATGGTTGATGCTGACTACAGTTCATGTACTCGATGCTTCTGGCACGTGTCAGTTCAGATGGCCAGTATACAACGCAAGGGTGACGTCAAGAAGGGCTCGGAAGCAACCTCATCAATGGGTTTTCCAATCCAGACCCCCTACCCAATGACACAACAAGATGTGTCCTACCTAACGTAGGTTGATGACGCGTTCTCCCTTAGAAACCTACCTTCATGAAGCCCGTATACTTCAACGATACCTCACCCATGACAGAGAGGATCTTCAACTACAGGCTGTCCAGGCAGATGGGTGGTGTGAGAACACCTTTGGATCCTGGCCCAACAGGTTCCAGATACTTCTCAACCACCATGCAGGCATGACCAGAGACTGTGAGGAGCATTGTGGAAGCTTGCTGCATCCTGCACAATCTCATGGCCACCCGCTACCCAGTGTTTCAGAACAGACTTGTGGAAGCCGTCAACAGAGGGAATGGGTGACATGGAGCGCTGAGTGAATGAGGCAGGATGTAACCTGGATAGTACACTGTGATGTACAAGAGCCCAACAAGGTTCCGTGATAGTGGAAGAAGCAGCACAACCTACTGAGACTTGATTGCAATCTCCCAGCTGAGTAGTGGATGGCAAGACAGTGATAACTAGATGATCATGTGAATGCTTCCTTTGAGACTGTTGCATAACCTGGATGAGATTGCTGCCATGTAGGTGTTGGAGGTGGTCCTAACAATGAAGAGGGCATTAAAAAAAGAACTTTGTTTATTTTTAAAATGTGTTTGATGCAATGATAAATTGTTATTAATGGATAAATAAAGGCCATATGTGTTGTGGCACTGAGGAGGGTGGACATACAAGTCCCACTATGCTTGCATGAGAGTCAGGTCTATCCCACAACTATCCTTGTCGTATCCCACAAGCATGCAAAGGCTTAAGCCATTTTTCAAAGTTGTTCACCACACTTTATTAGTAAATAAAAAGAAGCAAGTGTCTTAAGCCAAAGATAAGCCTTCGATTAAACTTTCTTAACGTTAGTGACTTGTATTAAATAAGCAAATGAACCAGAGTAACTGTATTAAGTTGGTGGTAAGCATAAGGATAACCTGTTGATTAACTTTGCGTTAGGTAATACTTATGACTTTTATTAAAAAGAAATGAACGAAGATGTCTTAAGCAAAGAAGTACACCACTCAGTCCTCTGACACTATTTCAGTCCGCTCTGAGTCATGTCCATGGTCTCAGCTGTTAAGCGGCAGGACCTGTGGAGGTGGCTGTGGCTTGAGTGCTGATCTGGAGGCACCATTGGTGCTTGGCCCCAGGTACAACAGGGGATGGATGTGTTCAGGAAACGTCCGAGGCTGACTCAGTCCTGTAGGTTTGAGGCCCCTCATCAGGACTGAGATGTCAGGCCCCAATATCTGATGACAGATTGTCAGTTGATGGGCTTGGCTGTGGGTGAGGGAAGGAGGAGTCAGTGGGCGTGCTGGTCCTGCAGCTGGTGAGGAGTGGGGTCTGTGGCGTGCGATGAACCTGGGCTGGAGGAAGTTCTGCTTTGCTGTGGGAAGTCCTGGTAGTCGTAGCCTTGGTAGGTGAGGGGGTTTGAAAGCATGGAAGGGCTGTGACATCTCCTGGGTGGAGAGCAGACCTGGACTGTGTAGGAGCAGCTTCAGCTGGGCCTTGAGGGTTGTGAAGAAGTGCTGTGATCTTCTGCTTCATCACTGGTACTGGGCCTTGGCAGGTCCCTGAGGTCTGGCTCACGTTAGGTGATGAAGGGCTTCCGGCCCAAGGATGTATGTTGCTGTGGACCAGCTGAAGAAAAGTTATGTGTTGGTCTTCATTGTTTCCCTGATCTCCAACAGGACACTGTGTCCTGGCCCTCCAGTCTGCCTCTATGCCTGCATCCTCTGGAGCTGGGTGGAGTGGGTTGGCCTCTGGTGGCTGCTGCTTCTTCCTCCATTTTGACAGCAGGGCATCACCCTCGGGATCCTCCAAGTCTGCCGGCATGGGAGTGCAGCTGTCGGGGGTGTCTCTTCCGTGGGCCATCTGAAGACACACCTGCCTGGACAGGTAGCTGGCTCCTGGCTGGAAGAGGACTGGTTGTCAGTGGGCTGTCTGGGGATAGGGTCTCAGAGGGGCTGCTCCTCGTGGTGGATCTCACCCTCCAGGAACTGCACTTGGCCATGACGTACATCTTCCTGGTCAGTGAGCTCGACAGTGCCTGCTCGGATTTCTTGAGGTGGCTGCCATGCCAGGTGTGCATGTGTTCCACCATCCAAGGAGTACTTCCTGCAGTGTGTACCCCAAGCTCTCTGCTTGTCTCTCCAAGCTGCCTGGCTTCTTTGGTGTCCCGATACAGTCTGTGGCCCTTTCTCCAGAGGTAATCGTTCTCCCTCAGCCATTCCAGAACCTCATCCTCATGCTCCTCAAAATGGTGTACTGTTTCCTCTCCCTTCTGATTCCCTTGCCTCTTCCTCCCTCTGGCAGGGGCTTCAGCAGGGCCTTCAGGGTTGAGTAGCAGGGCCTTCAGGGGATTGAGCAACAGGGCCTTCAGGCTTGAGCAGCAGGGCTTTCAGGGGCTTGAGCAGCAGGGCTTCAGGGCTTGAGCAGCAGGACCTTCAGCAGCAGGGCTTTGAGGCCTTGGGCTGGTCCACCACAGCAGCAGCAGCAGCAGTTCAGAGTCAGTGCCAGGAGGTGGGATGCTGGTTCTGGCTTTCTTGCCAGGGCTGAACGAATGGCATGGGCTTCCTCTTCTTGCCTGACTGACGAACCATGGTGTTCCTGCAACAATGGTATGTGGCAAACACGTCATTTTTTTTTTTTTTTTTTTTTTTTTTTTTTTTTTCTTTTTTTTTTTTTTTTTTTTTTTTTTTTTCTTTTCTTTTTTTTTTTTTTTTTTTTTTTTTTTTTTTTTTTTTTTTTTTTTTTTTTTTTTTTTTTTTTTTTCTTTTTTTTTTTTTTTTTTTTTTTTTTTTTTTTTTTTTTTTTTTTTTTTTTTTTTTTTTTTTTTTTTTTTTTTTTTTTTTTTTTTTTTTTTATTTTTTTTTTTTTTTTTTTTTTTTTTTTTTTTTTTTTTTTTTTTTTTTTTTTTTTTTTTTTTTTTTTTTTTTTTTTTTTTTTTTTTTTTTTTTTTTTTTTTTTTTTTTTATTTTTTTTTTTTTTTTTTTTTTTTTTTTTTTTTTTTTTTTTTTTTTTTTTTTTTTTTTTTTTTTTTTTTTTTTTTTTTTTTTTCTTTTTTTTTTTATTTTTTTTTTTTTTTTTTTTTTTTTTTTTTTTTTTTTTTTTTTTTTTTTTTTTTTTTTTTTTTTTTTTTTTTTTTTTTTTTTTTTTTTTTTTTTTTTTTTTTTTTTATTTTTGTTTTTTTTTTTTTTTTTTTTTTTTTTTTTTTTTTTTTTTTTTTTTTTTTTTTTTTTTTTTTTTTTTTTTTTTTTTTTTTTTTTTTTTTTTTTTTTTTTTTTTTTTTTTTTTTTTTTTTTTTTTTTTTTTTTGTTTTTTTTTTTTTTTTTTTTTTTTTTTTTTTTGTTTTTTTTTTTTTTTTTTTTTTTTTTTTTTTTTTTTTTTTTTTTTTTGTTTTATGTTTTTTTTTTTTTTTTTTTTTTTTTTTTTTTTTTTTTTCCCCTGAATGCTGACTGCATGCATGCTCATCCTTTTATCTCCCAGCGGAGGCTGATGCAATTCATGCTCCCCACATTGCGCAGTGAACGTTTTAGCATGCCGATATCATTCGTGAGATATATAGATACTATATATGATATGAATGCATCCGTTTCCGCTTCATCTGCTATGCATCCGCCCCTTCCGCTATGTGTCCGCTTCGAAATTCTCCCCCAGAACCCCTTCGGAGTTGTCATCCACTTCCATCTGCTAGGCTTCCTATGAACATCCATTTAACACCCCTGCTACATACTACCCACGTCCATTCTTTTCCGTTTTTTTCTGTTCTGTTTATGCAAATTTTCACCAATTTTTGGAGTGGATGACAATGGATAGAGCCACCCCTGAAATTTTGCTCGTCCACTGTATCCTTTATGCATACGTTTTGCGTCCGTCAGCCAGTGGGACTGGGCCTTTACCTATGGACAGCTAACCCCTGGCTTTGCTACTAGCATTATGTATGAGATAAAGCTTTGATGTATTGTCCCAGGAAGAACAGGGCAAGTAATCGCAATTTCTTTAAGCATCAATAAAATATTTTGGTTCTCCTTGTTTCATTGACCTCATAAAATTCCAGCATTAATTACTACTAGAATATTCTTTCCAGTTGTATTCCTGGGTTTCAGAGCTTTCTGGGATGGTTCCCCTGTATTATGAATTTTGTATTGATCCGTGCATTTGTTCAGATTCATTCTGAAGTATAGATGCCTCATTTAGCTGGCTTGCATAAAATTGTCAGTTTGCCACTAAGTCATTTCCTGAGGAATGACTCCCAAGAAGGGCAAGGGTTGGCATTTATTAAAGATCAAAACTGGTAGAGAATCGGCTGACAATCCTACCAGTTTCTACTTTCTCGCAAGCATCCAAGAAGATAGTGCAAAGTTAAGGAGAATTTTCAGCTCAAATGTTCTTCATGTATGAAGAACAAAGACCCTCAAATGGTAAAGAATGACTGCTTTGATTATGTTACATAGTCATAAACAACAAAAATGAATGTTAATGGTTCCTAGAAGTAGCATTTCTTTAGATGTAACATTTGCTATTGGAAAAGTGTTTCCATATGTTTTCTTCAGGATAATTAGGGGTTGGAAACTAAAACATATAAAGAACACTTGCAGGAACTGGGTATATCTGGCCAGTGAAAACAATGACTAGGGATGACATGATAGCAATGTTCCAATATTTTTAAGGGACTGCCACAAAGAAGAGGGAATCAATCTATTTTCCAAAACACCAGAATGCAATGGATGGCAACTAAACAAGGAGAGAACCAACCTAGACCTAACTAGAAATTTCCTGACAATGAGTACAATTAACCTAACTTGTCTCCAGAGATTGTGAATACTCAATCACTAGAGGCTTTTAAGAAGACAGCCACTTGTCTGGAATTGTATAGGGTCTTCTGCTTGAGCAGGGAAATGGACTAGAAGACCTCCAAGGTCCCTTCAAACTCTCTTATTCTGTTATTCAGTATCTTAAAGGCCAAGTCATCATTACCATTTTCAGGAAAAGACACTTAAACATTGAACAGAAAATCTTTTGCACTACTCAATGCAATAGTCTACCACAATTTCAGATGCTAATAATTCCTAATTTTAAATAAGAAGGCCTTTTTTTGGAATATCTTACACCCAGAGAAAACTACTCTATAGTAATATCCATGCTTAGATATTCCAAGGCAAAAATGTGGCAAAAAAACCAGTGGTATTTTAAACTTTCTTTTAGTAAAGATTTTGAGTAAAATCAATTGATTTCTAAACTAGTCGGTGAAATAGGATTAAACTTCACAGTTGGGGATGTGAGTATTGTTGCTGAGGTTAAGTGAATCTTTGGCAGATAAATCAGGTATGCTTAACTGAGGGTCTTTCAGAAAATGTATGTGGAAACAATGAAACCTTGGTCTGCTGATCTTTCTCAGGATGGTTTGATGAAGATTTCTGGTGGCAGGCAAAAAGTTAGAGTTACAAATATTAGCATGTAAAAGTATACCTGTCAGGAAATTTCTATTTATAGGTTGACTAGTTTCCACCCTTCTAATATATATTCTAAATAAAACTGGATTTTACCTGCTCAATTTTTGATTCCTAAAATAAAAGCAGCCACTGAAACTTTAACAAACAATGATGTAGAAATGGTGTGGCAACTATGCTTAAAAGCCTCTCCTTGTTGTTTTTCCAGGCATGCAGTGGAATTTTCATTTTAATGAACCTCAACTATCTGTGTTAAATGTTAACAGCAGTGTGGACAAACTGACAAAAGAGGAAATACTATTTATTGAGAAAAACAATCTACTTTTTTATGAATTCTAAGAATTATAACTCTTAGAGAATCCTGCAGAAGTGGCTTCCCTAACTCTACTTCCTTCTGTGTTTTCTGAATTCCTTCCCTAATTTTTCTGAGAAATTGTGGGTTCTCAGTTGGATGTGATAAAGCATTTATTGGTTGGAGAAAAAAAATGCACCGAAGGATGATTGCCAACAATTAGATGAAGACAACTTTAATGAATCAGCAAAAAGAATGCCTTTTCTTTTCTTTCTTTTTTTTTCTTTTCTTACTGCAGCTCAGTGTCTTACTTTATAATAATCTTCAAACTTCTAGGGAGAATTTTGTTGGCCTTTAAGGTATTGCAAAAAAATTGAGATGAGGAAGGGGGTCAGCTTTTAAAAGGTTCAATTACCTATCAATGTGTTAATCATTAAAGTGCCAGAAGACACTATTAATTTTGCAATGACACAACTATCTCTGTAGAATTCTATCTCTTTCATTCCATTTTTCTAAGATATGCAAATACTGCATATGGTTTTACATCTTCTGCCATATATCTACATATATCTTACCAATGACAGATCAACACAGCTCAATTTCGACTTCTACTGGGAAACAGTGAATGAATGGGAAAGAGAAATGGAGGGAAGAAATAAAAATCTTTCTTTATGGGATGGAGCTCTGTAAGACTTGAATAATGTAGAGGGTCTCAGCTGAGGGAGGAGCAGTAATGTAGTTTATAACCCATCAGGACTAATAACCACCAATTGCATGTTAAGGACTCTGTAAACTATTTACGTATTCTGAATCTTCTGCCACAGTTTCACTTGGTGGCCTGTAAGTTTTAGTCTTATTGTACATTGAGTATTAATGAGTATTACCGAGAAGAAGAGTCAGAATCATACTGAAAGATTTGTTTGACTTGGCTTATTGATCCAGGCAAATTCATTTATAGTAAATGAATTTGCCTGGATCACTAGAAGGGAGAAATATAAAATTAGTTTATTTATTCATCCACAAAAATATGATGTTGTATATATAATTTTATTAAGAATTTTGATTATATTAATAACTTCTAATACAAATTAAACTTTCTAAAGAATAAAAACTAAAAGAAAAGAATAAAAAGTCAAAGAAAAAGATAAAGGAAGAAAGTAAAAATATAATAAAAAAGAAAGAAATGTGTGAAGAACATGTAATCTTCATGCCAAATATAAACAAATTTAGTGACTCTTCACCTCCTCTAAGGCTACAAATAATTATCTCTTCATGCCATACCCATCCCTTAATATATAGGCAAATCTATAAAGCACCTTCTTTTCAGTCCTGGTGTCAGCAAAAAATCCATAAAGGGTTACCAAAAGTTTCAACCTTGACCAATGTTTAACATTTAATCAAAACAAGTTTTAATCTTTCAGAGAACTCCCAGTTGGATTCACATGTGTCATCATTTTGTATTCTTCCTTTTTTTCCTTGCTTTTTCTGCTTTATTGTTGTGATTGTTATTATTTATTGGGTTATGATTTTATAATGTAGATTTAATATTTTTAAGATAAATTGTTTTCTTAGGAAATAAATGTGATTAGATAGACAGACAGACAGACAGACAGACAGATAGATAGATAGATATAGACAGGTTTGAGAATCTCTAACCTCTAATCTCTAATCTCTAATCTTCTAATGTCTCCAGAAAATTCTTTCCTTCCCTCTTGCAATTGCCAATATTTTCTTACATTAGCCAAATAACATTATCACCATAATTATTGCAATTTTGAAAATGCTGACGTACCTAATAATCATGTCATGAAAACTGTTCTCCATTTTACAGTGTTTTTATAAGAAAAAGCTTACCCCAGCTGATCACCACTGAGAAAAATACAGTAAATAGACCTCATATGAATTGTTTACTACTAATCTTGTTGTCAAACATTGTTACAAATGAGACCTGCCATATACAATTGAATCTCCTGTTCAAAGTGCCAACTATGCCCTCATTCTCCAATTCATTCCTTGACCCTTTCATTTTCCTTAAGGGACACATTCCAAATTTACAGGAAGTTCTCATTTAGTTGTTTTAGTGATTCCCCACCATCACCATCACCGTCACCACACACACAAACACTGTCAGAATCTAACTCTAGAAGTGAGCACTGAGTTAGTTTGCACCACAGCTCTTATAATTTATTCTGATTTGTTTCATGAAGAACTTGTTCATGATCACAAAGCCAAGGGATGGATGAAACCCTTAACTTTGAATTTACCTACTTTATATTGGCTTGTTATTTCTACATCAATCCATGAGAGCTTTTTAAAAATTAATTTTAAATATAATTTTTTTAAAAAGAGGTACATGTTTTTCTCCTCTTCAGATTTTTGCATACTTTTTTTTTGTACTGGACCTATTTTGAGAAAACCATTTTTAAAAATATAATAATGTAACATATTGTCAAAATATTAGTCTGTATACTCACTGCCTCGTGTGTGTGTGTGTGTGTGTGTGTGTGTGTGTATACTGGTATATAAAATTGTAGAATCTGTCTGTGAAATTCACAGAAATCAAAGGCTAAACATTTAACTTCATCTAAATTATACTTGTACACCACCCAGAACATGTAAGAGAGTAGCAGTTTTCAAATTTGATAAATAAATCAATATGGTATAACATTAGTTTTTAAAATTGGTTTACGGATGTGATAATGCAGGCCCTGACAATACTTACTGTCCCTGTCCTGCAATGGGAAACTGTACAAAATACTGTATATAGATCTACAACACTTTAAATATTGAAACCAGGACATCCTAGGGCTGTAGTAGAAAACAGACAGAAAAATATCTCAGAAAAGGGCAATTGCAACTCCATAGTTTTGCCTAGAAAAGTTGTGTGTTCATGTAGTCATGTAGAACTGAGCTCAACTTGGAGTTTTTACCTTTAATTAGGTAATGTGAGTTTAACATGAGAATCTAAAATATTTTTCTCCTGTAATAATGGTTCATCTGCTTGTAAAACGTTCAGCAAGTACTGAACAGAATGCAACAATGCTGTTTCCCTTCATCCTCACAAAGTTGCAATTGAAGTCAAGGCTGCACATTCAGACCCTCCTAAGAAAACCTCTCTGTACTCTTTTCGTGCCTTCCATGTTCCAGTTTCTTGTGTAATAGAGGTAATCCCTGTTGCTTTGTTGGATCATCACAATAAATGGCTTCTGAGATTGATTAAAAACCCTCTGCACAGCTCTAGCTCAGATCGATTTTAGCAGCAGCTGCCTCTTGCTTTATATGCTGTACATCATAGATATCAGAGAAGGAAAAGACCTATTAGACCCCATCTGGCTTATTTTCTCTCCCTCCCTCCTGCTCTTCCCCCCCCCACTCCCTCCCTCCTCTCTCTCTTTCCTCTTCTTTAATCATTCAACTCTACTAACTCCAGTCTATTCTGAACATGGTAGCCTTACAACAGGTTCCCTTCATATGCTTTTGACTACAACCCTAGGATCCCTCAACAACATGCCCTGCAAATATAGAAACTGCCATACTGGGAGATCACTCTTAGACCTCTTTTTCAGACATCCATGGTTTTAAAGAGATGCCCTTCTGAGCAAAAATATTTACTTATGGGGTACATTTAGTTGTTTGGTAGCTATTCTTTATATTCTCCTTATTTATAAGTTTCTTACTACACTTAAGCTACCCCTTCTTGATGATTTACATGAGAACCCCAGACTGATTCAGACTGATAGGTATTGGATATGTGATGGGTCAATTTTGCATTTATCAATTATATCAACCAAAGATATCCACAGGGGGTGTGGAGAGTGAGTCTCTAGGACAACTCAGCCAAGCCAACTTGGAGCAGTCAACTCATCCCAGCCCAGAGGTGGTATACAGCAGTTCTGGAGAACTGGTAATGGAAATTTTGAGTAGCTCAGAGAACTGGCAAATACCACCTCTGACTGACCCTGTCCCTATCTATTCTCTGCCTCCCAAGTCCCAGCTGACTGGCTGGGTCTTCTTTTGTTGCCCTGCATAGGAGAACGGAACTGGAAAGCAGGTTGCTGTGGAGAGGGAATGGGATTTTGCAGTAACCTGCTCCCAGGAGTGGGGAGGGAATGAAGATTTTACAATATCTTTCCCCTGCCATGTCCACCAAGCTGTGACCACCAAGCCATGCCCACCAAGCCACGCCCACAGTAAAAAAAATTGTGTCCCGCTACTGCCCCAGCCAACTCACTGTGGAACAACTTGCCATGAGACAACTCTCTTTAGGACAAGAGTTACTTTACTGTTGAAGAAATAGTGGGATAGAATCATTAAAAAAGGATGCAAAAGGAGGAACAAAATGAAATATGAATGGCAAAAATTAAAATAGTTATTAATTATTTAAATATTTAAATTGAATTGCTGAATTGTCCTGCAAGTTGTCCCTGGTGAGTTGGCCGTGCCGAGTTGGCCATTGTAAGTTGGTCATAGCAATTTGGCTGCAATGAGTTGGCTGCAACAAATTGTCTTTCCAAGCTGGTGGCTATGGTATGTCCACTGAAGCCCTGTTCCTTTTTTTGTTCAGTAAATCCTTTCCACTGTAAAACTGTTACAATAACAGTTGAAATGAAGGAGTGGTTACTGACCTGTTTGATTGGTATGAGTCATACCATATAATCAAATCTTTCTGCATTGCTTGACTTTTATTTATTCCAGAAGTCTGAAATCTTTCCATTTCCTGGACAGTTTGTCAACTCAACAAATTTAAATGAAAGTGAAATTCAAAAGAGATCTTGCAAGCCAGTGAAAATTCAGCAATTTCATTCACCATACAAGATACATAAGTTTTCAGCCACTTCAAATTTCATATTTTTTTCCATTTAATTTAGATGCTCCTAGAACTTTTGCAGGCATTTTGGCATCAATGGTTGCTGTGTTGCTGACCTCTTCCTTCTAGTAGAATTGGCAATTTATTGGAAAGCTTTATCAGTTTCATCTTAGACTTGCCCTTGATTCAAAATTATTTATTCCTGGGTTTTGTACTATGAATCCAGCATATCTCCTTGTCTTTCGAGGAAACATATAGCATTAAGGTTCTTTTCCAATGGCATTGTACTTGTGTCAATTCTGAAACTGATCTAACCAAAGCCATTTTGACACTTCGGTGTTGCCACACTGGAGCTGATGGATAGGGAGGGGGAAATTGAGATAGCTGGGTTTTTGTATCTAAAGCAAAATACTTTCTCTTGGGAATCAAGGACATTCTCACACCTGGTCAGAGGGTGGCGCAGTGATGCCACCAGGCAACCAGACAGCACCGTGATTGGACCATGTGACTGATTGTTTTGAGAAAATGACAAACTTTTATTTTTAAATAGGTGAAAACTGTGGGAACCTTCAGAGTTGTTTTTTACTAGATCTGTGCCAATATGATATATCTGATAAAGCTACTCTTTGAGGAACCCCCCTTGCTTGCTATGGGTCTATTACTTGGAATCTGATAATTAGAATGTAAAGCTCTAAGACACGGGTGTCGTGGCATCATGTTGCCGTCATGTGACATTTCATGACATTTTCCCCATTTATGGAGCTGGCGTGGGCATGGGCTGTGCATGATTCATCCTGCCCTAAGATATTTATTTAATTTAATTAATTTAATTGTCTTCTTTATTGCTTTTTTGCAATATTTCCATAATGGGTACCTTGCCTATTGCTTTCAAAAAGTAAAATTAATTGGACATTTTCAATTAATCATCACAATGTTTATGATGCATTTTAGAAATTCACCCTTGTAAAAGTAGAATGCAAAAGTAAAAGTGGAATGCAAAAAGAATAAATAAATAAACTTGTAGAATAATGAAATAATAAAATATAGAAATTTTTTTCTCCCTGATTCTTGGATCTATTTTGATTTAACAGATGATAACTATGTTTAACCATAACTTATTGGTGGAAGGTCTGATACCATTTTTCTTAACACTGTGTAAAATGCTTTCAGAAATTACAAGGTTTGGATGTGATTCTTCTTCTTCATTTACATAGCATTAGAACAAATTCAACTTCATAAATTAAATTTGACAGATGATTAGTCTATAATGTGGTACAATCACTTCTGGTATTTGAAAGAAAAATAAAAAATGGACAAGGTTTTTAAATCCGAGAGACCTGTTGGGCAATCCCTTGAACTTCAGAGACATTAGGATGTCAGGATAATTCTCTCTGTGTGTGTCATGTACAGGTTAAATCATCAAGCTAGAAACCAGGAGACTGTGAGATCTAGTCCTGCCTCAGGCCCAAAGCTTACTGGGTGACCATGGGCTGGTCTCTTTCTTTCACCTTCTCTCCCTTAAGAAGGAGGCGATGTTGCAAACCAGTTCTGAAGAACCTTGCCAAGAAAATTGCAGGGACTTCTTTAGCAGTCTTTTAAGAATCAGGCACAACTGAACACAAGAGAAAACATTTGTGGAAATGGTATTTTGATTAGGCATGTCTTCATTATTCAGTACATGAAAATATTTTTGAACTTTTGATTGTCCAAGAGCTACAAGTAAACCTGTCCATAATGAGTAGGTAAAAACAAGGCAACCCTTTAGTTTCAATTGAAGATAATATCTCTAGCTCTCACAAGCAGAATTTTTTTTCCTTACCTCTAGATCAATCTCTGTTTGACAAGCTTCCACTCATTACTTTTTTGTCCTGCCCTCTGGTGCCCTAAAGAATAAGTCAATCCTCTCTTCTTTGTGACAACCCTTCAAGTATTGGAAGACAGCTATCATGTCTCCCCAATCCTTCTCTTTGATACGTTAGACTACTTAGCTTCCTCAATCATTCATCATATGATTTAGTCTCCAGAACCTTTAACATCTTTGTTGCTGTTTTCTTCACACTTTCTGGATTTCAGCATCCTTTTTTGTATCATGGTGAGCAAAACTGGATGCAGTATTCTAAGTGTGGTCTTACCAGCTTGTGAGTTTGCTTTCAGAAGTTTTATTACACAGCAAGGTAGTATCATCAGTCCTGATAAATATGGAATTTTATCCCCATTTATATATCATAGCTTGCCTAACCAGTATTGATGGGGGAGTGTCTTTCTCCTTAGTAGTTCCTTGATTCAAATATTATTTTCTGCTTGATTGTTTTCTGTCTGATGTTAAACCCTGCTTATCTGCTTTTAGATTGCTGGAGAGGATGTGTTCTGGTACCCTTTTCCCTTCTTAGTTTTTTATTGTCTCTTTTGAGTGGTGTATAAATGTAGCTGATTTGTCTTAATGTCAAGCTTTTATGAATTCCCTAGCATTTTTGGATTTAGCTTGGTCTGGGATACCCACAATTTCCTAGTTGAAATGATAGTTGAGGTTCTCCATATGTTGTGAGATTGAGGAGTTTTTAATCATATGTTATAACTCCTAGTTGGTGTTCATGGATGTCCAACATTGTGGTTGTTACTGTCCTTATACATTGTAGATGATACTGCTCATTTTCCCTTTCTTGGGCAACTGTGTCTTTTCATTTGCTTAAGATGTTTGAGTGTTTTACTTGATTTGTGTGCTAAGGGATGCTGTGTGGTTGCAATAGCCTGTTTGCAATAGCCTGGGAGATGTTCTTGATGTATAATGGTGTTATTCTTTTCATAGATTGTGTTGATTGTGCTATAGTAAATTGAGTTTTCAGGCACTTTTTGATAAAGTCCAGGGGTCAATTTTGTTGGAAAATGTTATATAGCTGCTTTTCCTTTTTCTGAGATTTTGGGTTATTGAAGTATGTTTTTGCTCATCTGAGTAATATTCTTACACAGCTCCTGTTGTGGAGGTTGGATTGTTTGAAAATGGAGTACTTGGTTAGTGTGAGTTGTTCTTCAACAGACTTGCATTTTTAATTTGCTGTTGTTTCCTCTGCTGATGAGGATAATCAGAAAAGAGAGTGTGTTGTTGCTTGCTTCTTCGTTTGTGAATTTTAATCCTTTTGAAGATGTTGTTGATTGTTTCATATGTCTTCTCTAGTTGTTCCTTCTTTTATTATGATTAAGTGTTATCTACATACTGGACCCATGCTTTTGGTCACATATATATGAGTTCTATAGTTTATAGATGCTGCATTACAATCTCTGTTATGAATCCTTAGATTGGTGATACCACAAGTGTTCCTCTGGTTTATTGGCACAGTTATCCATAAAACAAAGAGATAGTGAGGAAGAAGTGAATGGGATATTTGTCTTTAGTTTTAAATTGTCATTTAATTATGATTTTTAATGCTGATAAGAAGGCTGTAGGTGAATGTGTTATAATACAACTTCTCTAACTTTAATTCCAAAGTAAGTATTTAGAGAGAAAATCAGATCTTCTTCATTAAATAAGAGAGTTAGGAGTGGAAGAAAAAAAAATGCTTAATCAAAATATTCCTGATTCTCATCACTGAGGATTTTCTGCATTTTAAAAAAAATGATTGTTTCATATTTTGTATATAATCCTCATGAAACCATACATGATTTGCACAGTTTTGCTCAAGCACTTGTTTTAATTTGGAGAAACAAATTAAAATTCCTTTGAAGGTTTTTATTTTTCTTTTTTTTTTAGTGGAGTAGGTTTTGGGGGTGTTTTCAAAGAAACACAATAGCTAGAAATGGCTAATTCCTGTATTTCTGGGAATTCACCTGTGTTGAATTAGATGATTGCAGGAATTTCAATGAATGAATGAAAAGAAGGACTAGGGATGACATGATAGCAATATCTAAGGGGCTGCCACAAAGAAGAGGGGATCAGCCTATTCTCCAAAGCACCTGAAGGCAGAAGAAGAAGCAATGGATAGAAACCAATCAAGGAGAGAAACAACCTGGAATTAAGAAGAAACTTCTTGAGAGTGAGAACAGTTAACCAATGGAACTGGTTGTTTCAGAAGATGTGGATGCTCTATCATTGGAAGCCTTTAAAAAGAGATCGAACAGCCACTTGTCTGGAATGGTATAGGATCTCCTGTTTATGGGGGGGTTGGACTAGAAGACCTCCAAGGCCCCTTCCTACTCTGTTATTCTGTTAGATTTTCATTCTTTTTGTTAGAAACTTCTTCTGATTATGCTGAATAGATGTAATAAGTTTGGATCATCTAAAGGCATTGATTGGCCAGGCTGAATTCTGTCTTTGCTTCCATTTCCAACAAATGTACCCAACTAAAGGATCTCTATGGTTTTTAAGGAGAGAAAATGAAAACTTGTGAAGAAGAAACACTGATGAGCAGACTTTAGTTGCCCACTTAAATTTATGTACAAGGGATGTACAAATACTCTTTGGATCATTTAGTGGATTATTGATTTCTGAATATCAGGAAAATGGAGCCTCAGTTCCTAAATATCTTCAATCTTGAAATTATAGCAGTTCTAGTAATAATAATAAGATGAGCTGATTAGAGATCTCCATTCTTTAACACAAATGTATGGCTACAGAGGCATAGAAATATAGGAGTTTTCATACATTTTTATTGCTTTTAATGGGATCTGCACTCCAAGGATGTACATTCAAAGAAGCACTATATTGAAAAAAGTCTAGATAGCACCTTAGTTAATATGTGTCTCTTAAGGCCCTGTCACACTGCCCAACGGATGCAAAACGTTTGTAAAAAGGACACAGCAGACGAGAAAAATGT